>VZTD01002534.1:1504731-1535304 GCA_013397725.1 Rhagologus leucostigma | reverse complement strand
CGGCGCTCCGCGCTCTTTCCTTCTTTTGGGCTCTCTCCCTCTTCCGGCCTCCCCTCGTCCGCCTTCAGTTGGGCTGCATCGAGTTCCTGCTCGGACGGGGAAAACCCGCACGCCGCTTCCGGGGGAGGAGGAGGAAGAGGAGGCGGAGGAAGTACGGCTATTGGGGCTGGCAGCCGAGGGGACGGAAGGCGGCAAAATCGCCTCTCCGGGCCGGGCCGGGCCGGGCCGCGGTCCCGCTGCCGCTGCCTCCGCCGTGCTGTGCGTGCTCAGCCGGCCGGTGCTCAGCCACCTCACACGGTGCTTTATCCAGCCCAGGCCTCTGCAAAGATCCTTTGTGAAGATCTTACGGGAGGCGTTGCCAAGGGCACTGGTGAAATCCAGATACACAATGGCCGTTGCTCTACTCATGTACCAGGGCAATCAGTTTATCATAGAAGTTTGTCCAGCTGGTCAAGCCTCATTTCCCCTTGGTAATGTCATACTGACAACTCAGTGATTTTCTTGTCGCTGAGAGGCCTGGAAATGGTTACTGGGATTGGCTGCTTCATTGCTTTCCCAGGGATCGGCATGAGGCTGACTGGCTTCTGGTTTTCCTTGCCGTCCTCTTTCCTGCCCTTCTTGAAGATGGAGGTGGTGGGTTTTTTCCTCCAGCTGCAGGCACCAGTCCCAGACACCATGATCCATGAAAGATAATTGAGAATGATCTCACCATGACATCTGTCAGTGCCCTCAGTATCTGTTGGTGCATCCTGTCAGGGCCCATAGACTTAGCATACATATGTCCAGTTTGCTAATGTATTTACTGGCTTGATCCTCTCCCACCAGGGGTACATCTTCCTTGGTCCAGCCTTTCCCCCTGATTTTTGGAACCTGAATTCCTGAAGGCTGGTCCTTGCTAGTGAAGACTGAGGCATGTACTGTGTCACTAGGTCATCCTGTCTCATTTAGCAATGGGCCCACATTTTCCTTAGGCTTCCTTTTGTCACCTATGTACTTACAGAAGCCATTCTTGTTGTCTTTGGGATCCCTAGCTAGATCCAATTCCAGTCATGCTTTATCTTTCCTAACTCCATTGCTGTATGCTTGAATAATGTTTCTGTGTATCTCTCAGGTTAGCTTCCATCCTTGCTTCCACCCTTTGTATGCTTCCTGTTTGTGTTTGAGTTTGACCAGGGACTCCTTGTTCATCTACACAGGCCTTGTGGCATTTTTGCCTAACTTCCTATTCACCGGGATGAACTGTTCTTGAGCTTGGAGGAAGTGATCCTTAAATATTAACCAGCTTTCTTGGGCCCCTCTTCCCTCCAGGGCTATATCCCGTGGGGCTCTTCCAGACAGATCTCTGAAGAGGCCGAAATTTACTCTCCAGGTTTGTGAGCCTGCTTTTTATGTTCCACCCTTCCCTCAGGATCCAGAGCTCCACCATCTCATGCTCACTGTGGCCAAGGTTGCCTTGAGCTTTACATTCCCAACAATCCCCTCATGGGTATAGGTCCAACAAAGCATTGCTCGTTGTTGGTCCTTGTTGACTCCTTTATGACTTGAAAGAAGTTACCACTGCACTCCAGAAACCTCCTGGATTGCTTATGTCCTGCTGTATTGTCCCTTCAGCAAGTATCTGAATGGTTGAACTCCCACATTAGGATCAAGGGCTTGCAAACACGAGGCTGCTCCTATCTAGAAAGGGATTGGAAGATTTCCATTATGGTGTCTTGTAGACATTTCTTTGCTTACATGCAAGAGCTGAAGGTGACCTCTCCGAAGCCCCATCTTCTTGATTTTGTGTTCTGTTCCTGCCACATCACCCCATGCCCTTTGCTTTTTTCTGTGTCCATCAATCCCCCACAAAGCTGCTGGTTACTCTCTCTCTTAATTCTTAGTTTAAATCCCTGCTTATGTGGTCATGGATCCTCCTGGTAAAAATAGCTTTGCCCTGCTTAGTGAGGTGGATCCCATCTCAGTCAAGCAGACTGTGATTTGCAAGCAAGGTCCCATGGTCATACAACTCAAATCCTTGTCACCAACATGGGTTCTGCCAACAAGTATTGACTTGTCCTATCAGTGCCACCTCACTGACAGGATCAAGAAAACATCACTCGGACCCCCATGCCCGTGATTCTTGCTATTTATCTGCTACTGCTCTCCTGCTTCTTCATATGGTTACTTCTTGCCACCCAAAGTAAAAGTCAGTGTGAATCATCTTTACTCAATGCATTGGCTTTGAGTAAGCTGAACAGTGTGTCACCTGTGAGTTGCGTGTCAGTATAAAAGAGCTGCTTGCACACCCGCAAAGCACTTCACTGGTGTGCTTTATCACACACGCACTTCACTGGTGTGCTTATCAAATCCTGTAAACACAGGAGAGAAAGAGTTCAAGGTTGCATGTTAAATTTTGGTGTTATGTGAGAGAATAAACAACTATCAGCAATAACATACCACATACAGTAAGGATCAACTAGTGCTCTTATTTTTCTTGGAAACACAGAGTTACTACTGTTAGTTTTAAGCCTCTTCCCATATGAGGACAAAACCAGCTTTATGACAGAAGACAGACATACTGAGCTACTAGTTGTATCTGCTAGTTGTATACTCATTAACAGTTGTACAACTTAATCACTCTTGTTGGACTGGATAAACAACACTGGTTTGTCTAGTTTTATTTCATTATTAAAATAATGGAAACCTGACTGCCACTTGGAAAGTCATTGTTGCTGCCTAAACTTTAATATTTTGCATTTGTAACTTGAATTTGCTAACAGAATGTTGATAGCAGTCATTCTGTTTGTAGCTTGCATTTGCACTTGATAACTTTTGATTCTTGAGAATAGATAGTATGTTGAACTGTAGTACAAAGTTACTAGGGCAGCAAGGTGGCATTATTTTTCTGAACTCTGAGACTCTATGCAAATGGTGCTCATTTAAATATGAATTTTTCAGTAGTCATTCATGTAAATGTTTACTCTTGCAATGACCAGTCCAAAATTCCTCCTTGTGTGTAAACAATACAGTTAAGGAAAAAAAAAATAGTTAGGGAATTGCCATGCAATAATTTCCAATATGCTAACAAAACTCTGGGTTCCAAAATTTGTGCATTTCACCTAATTCCTGTGAAAGAGCAGTTTTCAGACTTTGGGCCAGCTTAGGAATGTTCTTATGCAGAACTTGTTGGGGAGCCTCGGGGAGGTGAGGTAAGGAGAAGCAGGGGTTTTTGTGAGTTCTTCATGAGATCTCCAAGTCCAAAGCTCCAAATGAAGTCTAGATATCATATAGGACGTGGAAGCTGTTTTGGAACAGACTATTAACTCAGTAATGCTCTCAGGGAACTAATTCCTCATATTCACTGTGTGCCCTTAATTATAGAGTAGGTTTAGATTAAATAATACGAGGAAGAAATTCCTTACTGTGAGGGTGGTAAGGCACTGGAACAGGTTGCCCAGAAAAATTGTGGATGTCCTATCCCTGGAAGTGTCCAGAGCCAAGTTGGATGGGGCTTTGAGCAGCCTGGTGTAGTGGAAGATGTCTCTGCCCAAGACAGGGGGTTTGGAACAAGATGATCTTTAAGGTCACTTCCAACTCGAACAATTCTGTGATTCTAATTCAAACATATTTCAATGTTCTTGCTTCTCTCCTTGCTCCCTTAAGTGAAACATTGATTGCCTTTATCACCATTGATTTCCCTCTTCTATGAACATGGCATACTGCCACTTACTCTTGATCTAGAAAATTTAGATATCTGGTGGTTTGGGGTTTTTAATTCCTATCTATATACCCTAGTAACAGGGGATATGAACTCAACATGCATTATGCTCCCTGATTTATTCAACAGTACACTTTTTCAGTAAGATTTTTATCCTATTCTTCACATATCTCAATATTCTTCCCACCTTAGAAAACAAGTGCTCTTCTGAGCACTTAATGATAAAGTTACCAATTTTTTTTTCCGTGGTAACCTTCAAATTCAATCTAATATGCAGTAATAGAAATACAGTTCAAATTATTAGTTTTAGTATTGCTTACCTTTTCAGTAGTAAGTCTCCAGTTACTAAATGCCATACAGCTGTTAGTTTCTTCTGCAGCAGCCATCAGTCTTCTCCCATTCTGAGGACTGCAAATAACGTGTCCTCTGTCGCTCGTATCGGAAGAATTTTACACTTGGGAACACCATACATTTACCTATCACCAATTAATTTTTATTTTAATGGAAATTTTGGGAGAAGCAGCATTATGCTGTTCTGATCTCCCTTTCTATTACTTCTGAAGTTTCTAATCTGTGATTATCTAGTCTTCAATTTTGTGTTCTCAGAGTGTGTCAAGGTCATTTTGAAAAGCCAGTTGTATTTTGTTTCTTTCTGGTCATACTGCAAGAGATACGGCCCTTTTGTTAATGGTATAGTTGTGTAACAGCTATTTATCTCCTTTCATCCAGTGGGATAATCTATACTTTAATAACAGGAAGGAACCGTCTTTTTGCAGCTTGCTCACTTTTTATCCTTTGTTAAAACATTAAAATATCTCCTTCTTTTTGTTGTTCCTTTTGTCCAGAATACCCACCTATCTCCCTGGGCCATGCCTGGGAGCAGGCCCTCCACCCTATGAAACTCCTCTTATACTTTTTGTAGTGAGCTGCCAGCCGCACTGGTTTTCCTGTGACTTACCAAGCCAGCAGAATAGAAAAGCACAAAGTACAGCGGGATCTGCAGCGCTGCACCAGCCGCAGGGAGAGCAGCTGGTCACGTTTGGCTCCGTCTGCCTGCCCAAGGGCTCCGACACCTCCCGAACTGCACAACAGCTGCAGCTGTGCAACATCAGCTGTGATAGCTTTAAGGTTAGAGTGCCCTTGTAAGGTGGGCCAACTACTCCCCTGGGTAAAATGAGGAGCTTTACAGAAGCTGGCTTCAGAACAGCCATTAAAGAAAAAGAAAAAAACCCAAAAAGAGTGAGAGAAAACCCCAACCTTGTATGTTAGAGTGTACAACAGTGGCTGATGTAAGAAAAGGCCCAAAAGACAGTGAGGACAATAAAACAGCACTAAGACATAGTAATGTTTCATTTTATTTGATAGAAAGTCACTTCAAAAATATGATTAACTATATACATTATTATATATGCTGTACATACAATTACATATACAAAATTTACATAATAGCAAATATTCGTCTGTTACGAACATTTTATATAGATGGTAGTTAATAGCATGAGATAGAACTAACATATTTCAAATCTGCTTTCATCCTGATCCTATCTACAAGGAATTATTAGGTGACAGATGAAAAAGGATACCAAATCACTTAATTTGTACCCCAGCCCACACAAAAGTCTTCTCTGCAGTGCATTCAATTAGTGCCTTACTCTAGAACAGTTAGATTTGCAGCACTTCCCTTCAGGGGTATTTGGCTGATAATCTTACCTTCAGATTTTTTTTTCAGTGTTCACCCTGATACTACTTCTATAATAATATTAGGCTGTAACTCAGATGTCCTGAAATCCTCCTTAAATCAAGCTAGATTTCTTCAACTTTATGTTGTTTCATTTTTCCAGTCTGATTCATTAGTTGTTTGTTTGCCATGTTTGAAATAGATTCAGCTAATAGTACTCTCTGTTCTGGGAGAAGTACACTCAGACAGGAAAGCTATAGTCCCAAGCGTTCTCTCCTTCCCGTGTCAGCGCACTGTAAACCTGAAATCAGTCAGCAAGGAAAAAAAATCATAGAACCACAGAATATGCTGAGTTGGAAGGGACCCATCAGGATCGAGTCAAACTCCTGGCCCTGTGCAGGACACCCCGAGAGTCACCATGTGCCCGAGAGCATTGTCCAAACACTTCTTCAACTCAGACAGGCTTGGTGCTGTGGCCACTTCCCTGGGGAACCTGTATCTTCCCCTCCTTCTCCTTAGGCTGTTATAGGGTTTGTGTGACTGCCAGCTGCTTCCTGGGAGAAGTGGTGCCAGATCTCAAGGGGAACTGCCCAGATACTGGGGTTTTTCTGGTCCCATGAGGAATATTCTTCCTGTCCACCCTTCCTCTAAGCAAGGGGTAGCACACCAAAATCAAAACACAGGGAGTAGAAGCTGGCAACTCTGCCCTTAACTAGTTGCTTCTAATGAAGTGTCCTCTATTTCCCAACTGGAGGGACCAGGCACCCTTATCCTATGGACCTGATGGTCAGGGAAGAAGAGAGTAAGAGCTGCTGAACCAGCAGAGTACCAGCAGCAGAATCCCTGCAAGAGAATAGCTTCCACAACTAAAGAGGCTTTCTTGGAGGACTCTTCCCTGAGCTACAAGGGAACATGGCTTCTTCCATTGCCTTTCCTATTTTGAGAGGTTAAAAATTAGCTGCTTCTTTCATGTGGATATATCAAAAGTTGTAGTTTCATTGCCCTAAGAAAGTTTTTTTGTTTTCCAAGTTAGTAGCATACTTGAACATCTAATTTATTTCTTCTTCTCTGCTCACATGGCCCTGTGATTTCTGCTCCTGTGCTGGCCATAGTCTTCATTTCACTAGGAAATCTTTCTATTTTCTCTCCATATCACTATATCTTTTTTGCATTAATATACAGTAGCTTTCTTTGATTGGTTAAGCAGTTTTCCCTCAGCTGTCAAGGTGAAAGCAAGGGAATTATGGTTCCTCATATATATTCTTTTGGTAGTACTTTAAATAATTTTTTTCTAACTAAGGGAAAGTCTACTTGTATTCTTCAGTACAAGTTTGTTTTTTGAATTACTGCATAACATGCATATATCTTATAATATCTTAAATCCAAAGATATTAATATGGCTTCACTTTTTTTCTAGACTATGGGATTTTCATTTGTTTGAGAAAAAAGTTCTCAGGCTTCTATCTATGTCCTGTTGGACACTACCATACATCTAGTACAATTTAGATATTATTTCTTTTTTTATTTTATACTACTTCTTAATCTCCATTGAGCATGTGAACTGGAATGAAGTACCTTCTGTTATTCCTTGTCTGAATTCCTGAGATCCTGTCCACAACCCTGGTTGGGAGAGGGCGCTGGTGAGCTGCTGGCGAGTTGAGACTCCACCTTAGAAGAAGTGGGTTTGGGACACTCCTGCTGACCTTCTGGGGTGGGAGGTGGAGGAGTCAGGCAGCTGTCACTTTGCCGAAGTTGTGCATTAGCAGCTGGTGAATCATCATCCTGCTGGTCTTGTGTACTAGGAGGAACAGCCGAAGAGATGATGCCCTGAGGAGCAGCTGTTGAACCACTGTTGAGACAATTTATAACTAAATTTGAGATTTTAACATTAAATGTGCAATTAGTAGTTCTTAGTTTCTGAGCTGCAGAGTTTATTTATTAGCTAGTTAAATATTTTTCTTTATTCACATTCCCCTTTTCCTCGTTTCACCTCAGCTTCATAGATCTGAGGTGGAAACTTGTCTGTCTCATTGGATTTGACTCCAAATTTCTTCTCTTCAACCATAATTGTACTCTGGGGAAAGGTGGAGGAGGTGGGTAATGAAGAAATAGCAGCAAGGGAGGACATAAAAGCTGCAGTATCACCAGTTTTTAAAGTTAGTAACTTGTGTGTGTAAGTGGTTACTAAGGGTACTGCACAACAGAATTTTCCCTACCCCTCTCTGTACTTCATTGCTGGAAAGTGGACTGAAGGAGTAACAGTGAGATTATGAGCACTTTTAAATTGTCTTACTTTTCTTACAGAGAATATCTGTGTCATCTGAGCTAAAGGAATCACCAAGTTATCTTGATTACTTACATGGTGCTTAACTGCTTTGACAGTGAGGGAATGCTTAACAGATGAAAAAAAAATCCATTGTAAATGCATCAGTTCAAAGGACACTATTCAGGCAATATCTGCATTGGTTACAATGCATGTTGGACTGGATTTTACATAAGCACTGATCAGTAACAGACATAAAGGCATTTTTAAAATACCAAGTTTAAATTGGAAGGTCTATATGCAGTACTAAATAACAACCCAGAACTGTTTTAGTATAGTCAAGGTCTTCCTATCAAGGCTTCAGGATACTGTGTACACTAGAAGACTCAGGAATTAGCAAAATTTATGGATCCATCGGATGAAGATGGATCTTAAAGATTTAAAATATTTAAGATTTTAATACTTTCAAAGAAAACAAAATCTATGATTTTGTGCTGTTATTTTTCCTGCCTGTGTTACAGACAAAGAAAAATACTGCAGTGAATCATTGCATACTGTATCTTACAAATACACAGGACCTTTGATTTACAAAGTCTTCTCATCTCTAGGAGAAAAGCATTAACATAGTAAACTTTATTTTTGCCAGGCTGGTGCATTTGTTTATTGTTTTGAAACACGGAGTTTTAAACATTTAAACATTGGGATTTTAGTTAAAGGTTAGCTTTGTTGAAATTAGTTAAAATAGACCAAATAAACAAACCTAGCTGGGGTTGATTAAGAAAATTAATGATTAGCTAGAGAGTTAGGCCTAAAAGAAGTTTTTAGGATGCAAGTAATTGATTGCCCGTTATCTTATATTTATTTAGCTGTGCTTATAATGAGAAACTGACAACACTGATGAATAGATCTAAAGAAATTTAGACAATTACTGATTTTTTCATTTGAAACCCTATTCAAAAGTAATGAAGGGAGAAATTGGAGGTCCTCCAAGTGCAATTTATATTGTCAAAACCAGAAAGGTAGAAAGGTCAAAGTGAGGTAGATGAGTTTGACTTCATCATTTACGACCTCTCCCCAAATTATGGGACCACTGCCCAATTCAAGGAATTAACTATGCATGCTTGATGGTTTTTTTGCTAATTACCATATAAGCAGAGAATGGGAGGCGTTACTGTTATAAATATGCATTTGTATTTTGAATATTTAGAACCTTTGTAGATAAATAAACTTTGTATTGCTTTGTGATTTTGCACTGCGTATTAGGGAGCTATCCCACGCAGGGCCCAGCGCTGCCAATAAACATGCACTTTCTAACCCTGAGGAGTTAAGAGAGTCTTTGTCCGTCCTAGTTGGGTATCGATACTAGATCTATAACCATATTTTGGTAAATCAGTTTCCAGATAGAAAAACCTGTGTATGTGGATTTTTCTAACAGATATTCTGTAAGTATTTCTCAACTAATAATTCACAGACCACTGGCGGTCCATGGAGTACTACCAGGTAGCTTAGAAAGGCATTTTAGAAGCAAAGTGCTACTACTTTTTTGTGTCGTAACATAGTCAAATATCTTGGGGTGCTTTTATTTGTTGTTGTTGGGGTTTTTTTTGTTTTGTTGTGTTGGTTTTTGGTTTTTTTTCTTATGAAGTGTCTTACAGTTGCAAATAGGGATTTTAAAAACATGCAGGAGATAAGTGAACCAGGAAGAAAAAAAATGTTACTTCAGTATAGAAAGTCTAAGTAAGGACAAATCTCTTTTCCCTGTCACCCTGTTTTAATCTCTTGTCCTGTTCGTTGCTCATTTCTTACCGTGTTCTTGAGGAGAGGCTGAGGCAGCTGGGCCTGTTTAGCCTCAAGAAAGCTCAAGCGGCTCTTACCTATGTGCACTAATGTCTGATGGGAGAGTGTCAAGAAGATGGATGCTCTTCTCAGTGGTGCCCAGTGGCAGAACCAGAGGCAATGGGCAGAAATGGAAACACAGAAGGCCCTGTCTGAACATCAGGAAACACCGCAAGGGTGGCGGAGCAGTGGTGCCGGGTCCCAGAAAGGTGGTAGAGTCTCCCTCTTTGCAGATACTCAACCAAACTGTACATGGCCCTGAGCAACCTGCTCTAGGTGACCCTGCCTGGAGCAGCAGGGGCTGGACTAGCCAACCTACAGAGGTCCCTTCCAGCTCAACATTCGCTGATATGTACATTTGGTATATGTGGAAACACTACTGTGCAAATAGCTGACTTGACCAACTGTAGGCATGAGTTTGGTAATTTTATCTTAGTTTAATTCACAAGGCAAAAATGCCCATAATAGGTAAGATGTTGTTTCATAATTTCTCTGACCCAATAATTTAGACTCTTTTGGCAGTAAAGGATTGCCAGCTTAGCTCTCCTACAGTACTCTTATCCATATGTACCAAAGAGGTGTGATTTTCCTTGTATTCACTTGTGGGTTCATTGGGGCACAACAGGTGACATGCAAATGGAATTGGCTGGTCTCTGGTGAGCCAGAGAATAATAAGAAAGGTAAATAATGCCAAATCTAAAATAGACATATTGACCAAAGCAAGTCCATGTGTTTACTTATGTATTCTCTTCCTTTAATTTAATAGTCTTGTGCTGCTTTGTCTGGAACCAGTAACTATTTTTGTGCAGTAATGTTAAGCTGGACTGCTTCTGTATTATGTACTTTTTGTACATGGTTATGGAAATATTTACTGACTTGGTACATATACCAAGTAGGTAAATACGTATTGTCATCTGAATTTTAAGACTGCTTTTAGATTTTGTTACTATGAAGTAATACACAGAATTACACATTGCAGGCATTTTTTAATTTGACTTACCAAAAGCTATGTTTCTGAAAAGCACCTGAGTTAAGATCTTTGCTTAAAATTGGCTTCTTGGTGCAATTGTTCAGTTTTTGTCCCATCATTCGCCTAATTAAAGCATCATCTGTGTTTGGAAACAACTGTTTCGTGATTCCTGCAAAATAAAGAGATGATATATATGTGGAGCCTCCAAATCAGGGAAACAAGAGATGTGTGATCTAAAATACATTTCTTGCATCTTTTAAAGCTCCAGCTACTTCAGCTTCCACTCCAGTTACTTCACTGTCTTTACAAGCTCCTTCATAGATTTTGCACGTGCCAGCTCCTGTTTTTCTTTGTGCCTTTCACGTTGCTGTGCCTGCTCTTGGCAGACTCAAAAGGAACTCCAGGGCCACAAGGGCTTCTGTAGTGAGTGATTTGTGCTTGCTAATCCTCTGTCCTTATGTTCTGTTCTTGATCAGAATCCTTTTCCTATCCTCATCAGTCCTTATGCCTCTGAATCTTGCTTTTTTTTTCCTCATTAATTTTCATTTGCAGATGATGTCACTTTTTCTAAAAATTTCCCTTCTGTTTTGCCTGGCTACATTTTTTGAATGCAATAGTAACAGGACTCAACATGAGGAATGCAATTCCTGCTCCCTTCTTTTCCATCATCTTCCCTCCCCTTGACTTCCCTGCCCTTTCATTTCATTTTATTTTGAAGTTCTACAATTTCCATCTTCTTTAAATAATCTGATCTACTAACTCATTTTCTACAGTCCTAGAACTCCCAAGCTTCCATCTAATTTTTCTTTTTCTCTTGTATAATGTTGACTCTTTTCTACTGAAATTCCAGAGTATTCTCTTCTACCTTAACAAAGTGCTTTGATTTCTCTATAGGCTTTGTCACTGAATTCTCCACAACATGCTGCATTCCATGTCCTTATTACCTCCTCTGCTTCCCTTTTCAGTTTTGCCTAGACCCTAGTAGGATTTAGAATCATAAAATTATTTAGGTTGAAAAAGACTATTAAGATTGAATCCAACCATTTTTCTCATCCCATTAAATCTTTTTCATTTTTCTGTGTCATTCTGAAACCGTCTCATCTTACTGCCTCTAAATATATTTTTACCATCCTACACACTCTTTCCTTTTATCTCTCTTGATTTTGGGCCTTTTTCTCTGACAAGATTCTTAAGGAAAAAAGGTTTTTGCAACTGATAATTTTTGAAACTGCTGGCTAACTTCAACAAAACTGTACTAAGGTACAGAAACTGGAGCTAAGCTGAGAAGGGAGCCAAGAGAACTGCAGGAGTCCAAGGGAATGGCAATGGGGGAGGAATTATAGTACAGGAATTAAGGCTATATTGTTCCACTATTTAGTTATAGGTGTGAATCCAATAAATATTTGGCTTCATATGCTCACAAAATACTGTTTTCTTTAAAGCTGCTACTTCCATATGAATTTATTTTCTGTCCTATGCACCAAATATTTTCTGCCTTAAACCTCAGCATAAACCAAATTTTGTTTGCTTCTCTGATCACTATTTCTGTCTTCTATACAGTCTCATTTTGCCTCTGGTGCTATTTAAAATGTCAGAATTCATAACATTCACTGAACTTCAGAACACAGCAGACATAATTTTAAATTTGATCTAAGTGTGTCATCTTTTTGCCTTCCCTTATCTGTTATCATCACGCTCAAGTTTGACTGTTGCAGGTTAACCTTGCAAGGGCTAAAAAAATTTACAATATCACTGTGCCTGAGCGGTCACCTGAATAAAACCCACAGAATTCACACAATAGAAATACTACTACTTAGCATTTCACTGGCAGTATTTTTAACAGAGGGTTTAAAAAAGCATGTAGCTGAAGAAGGAAATAGGAAACAGCTCATCACCTGAGTAGACCAGCTGTTAAGCATGACAGCCCCTCCCTTGGAGAAAGCCCCCTGTCAAGTCAGAGCCACAGTGAATAACATTAACAAGTCATCACCTATGATTTCCTGAACTTCATTCTGATTCATAGCTGGTTTTGCCGCTTTATCCTTTGAAGAGGAGGACTTTGCACCTGTCAGGCTGTGTGTAGCCATGTATTCATGTGTATAAAGTGCTTGCATCAAGTCATTTATAAATTTTTGAGGTTTGCTCTTGTTACAAAGTGCAATCTGCCACTTCTCGATCTTGAACTGTAAAACAAAATTGGTCACAGGCGTTACTATTGCAGTTTTCTAGAAATATTATATAGTATTACCACTGAAATATCTTTTTCTATTTTTAAACCACAATTTAAAAAGTAATCTCTGCAAACAGTGTGCATGAGATAACACCACACTTGCATACCACTCAGTGTTTGGGACTATACACACAGCTTGATTGTTTTCCAGAAGGAAGTGTGGGGCAGACTAAGGACCCCATGCATCCTAGCAAACCCTTCACCAGGCCATCCTTATTACTCACTAGCAGAGACAGGACATGTTCAGACATAGCAAAATCCTTCTGCCTGCACTTCATGCAGGCTGGCTGTGGTCCAGTTCTGGCATGGTTTCTGTACTGCCTTGGTAGCATGGCACTGTGCCCAAGCTAATATTCCTGCCTCCAAGCAGACATGCCCTAAGAACTGTGACATCTGGTCCTAGGCTTTGAGAGTGGCTTCTACATGCAGCAGTGGTACAGCCTAAGAATTTGAACTCTCCTAATAGACAATTTTGAGCTACCGCTATGAAGAAAGGCAGGTTGCTTAGAAAATTAGGTCTTTTTATTTCTTTGAAGATGTTAGGTCAAATTTTGTGTATTGCAATATGCAGTCAAAACATACCTTGATAATTCTTAACAGACTTCTTTGGATTTTAGCACCCCATTACAACACACAACAATGATTTACATGGATTAATATAATAATGGTTATGTAAATTGTGAATGCAGAAGCTAGAATCATTCTTTTGGTTGTGCCTTCATTTTTTTTCATGTACAGCCTCTGTGCCTTGGATTTCTCAATCATGTTATGTTATAATTGCAGAGAATAGGGGAACTTCTCTACTCAGTATCTCTGTATACATGTATTTCTACTTAACTGCTGGCCAGTGTCGGGAACAAGAGCAGAAACATACCAGCCTCCAATTACAAATTAACAGTTTGAACAGACTGCTGGTATTCTTGTTAGATTATCTTTGAAATACTACCATACCCCTTTGGCATCCAAACCACTAGGCTGGAAGTTATCCCTGGATCTTGGTATTTTCTTCATGCATCCACATTCTGCCCTTAGCCATAGATATGCAAGGTCACTGAAATTAAAGCAAATTTGAGAGTGTACAGGACACTGAATGAAACCTAATGCTTCTCACGGAAAGTGCATTCTGCACAAAAAGAGCTCATTAGTCATGTTATCAATGCAATGATGACAAATTATTTTGCTGATGCTTATTTTTTATTTTTGTTATGCTACAGCAGTAAAGTTTATACTGTATAAAGTTTTATGCCTGAAACTGCCTTTCAACTGACCTGTTTTTCAGTCTGTTGCTCCTCATCTTCCACATTCAAAGTTATTGGTGAGCTGGAGTTACTATGCATAGCTGCATAGGAATCTGCTAATGGATTGTGAGATGCCTTCCAAACAGCATGTGGATGCAGACTGGACGTAGATGACGTCACTCCCCCTTTGAGCAGCGCTTCAGCCATCCCTACCAGTTCCTCAAAATGAGTGACTGCCTGTGGCAACACTGAAATCAGATGAAAAGTGAGGGGTAAAATAGTAATTGAAGCTTTCAGACCCCAATTACATAAGCAGGTATATTTTTGCAACTAGATTCCTGTCATAATGCGAAAGACTCAAAGTAGTCAGCAAAGATATTTCAATATACTTTTTTCCTCTTCTCTCAAATGCTTTCCTGGCATTCTGCTGTCTCCACCCATGAAGATCTGGCCTCAGTTTCTAGAATAGATCAGTTCAGTGCAAGGCTAAGAGAAACTATTAGTTTATGCCCATCATGGCACAAAACAGACTATTTCTCTTTTTTCTTTTTACAATCTCGAAATCTCTACAAGTCCATAAAGCTATTGCATATGGGCTAAGTGATGTCTGACTTTTTTCCTTCAAAGAAGTTACACAGACTGCAGAAGCTTTTCCTTTTTTTAAAATCTGTAGAGAATATGTTTTAAATAACCTTTGCTCAAAGTAATATTTTCAAATATAAACTTTTATTGCATCCACTAAGAAGAATCAATGCAGAGCAAAAAGGATGCAAGAGATGACATATCAGCAAGATACAGAATCACTAAATTACAGAAAATACTGCGAAAGACTAATATAATTGCTCAAGATGCAAGGTAAATGGACTTATATGTGTGAGAAAAGTGGTCAGACACTAAGTAAATGTTTAAAAATAATATTTAAAAAGGTGGAGATGAATGATTCAAACCAAGATGAATAACATAAGAAATGCAGTAAAGTGGGCAATGAAACTGATAAACAGTTGCAAAATCATCTGACAATTAAAAAAACCCCCAGATACCAGGCTGTCTAGGGATGGTATGGTATAGCTGGCAAGGGAAGGAGTAAATCCTCTTTAAACCTTATTCATTCACTAACGGTTTGAAATTTTGGTTTCAGTTTTTGCTGCCTCAGAGTAAGGGACAGGGACAAGTGAGAGGTGCTTCAGAGATGATCACTAAGAGGTGAAGGATTCATTTACAAAAGAACAAAATATTTCATCTGGGAAAGAATTAAATTTGGTGCACCTGAAACTAACTCGGATTATCAGTAAGGAGGAATCACCAAAGTAATTAGAAATTAAGTAATTTCAGAATAAATAAAATATCAATTGATCAAGAAAGACTGCTAGTAAATACGGTTAGTTGGACTGGTCAGTGAAGTACTTGAGCTCAGCCAGTGGTTACACAGCATACAGAAAGGTTCTCTTGGGAACAACTGGCAGGATTAGACAGATTTTTTCATTTCTAACTCTGTGATTGCATGGCCTCTGTGTAAGACAGTAAGTGCAGCTGGAATTAAATGCTGCCATGTATCACAGACTTTGATGCTAATGGTAGGCCTTGATCATGTCAGGTGCTTGAGCATCCATAATTCCCATCCAAATGGCCTCTTATAAATCAAGCTTTTCCTGACCTTCAGGCTTTCCTCTTGATCAAAATACTCCCAATTTTACCTTGAAGCATCACCAGGGACTGCCTTAGGCGGCAGTTTTCTCTCATGGTATCTGTCAGCTTCCTCTTGAGACTTTTAATTTTGGCACATAGTTCTACCTTGGAGAGTTGGAATAAAGGCTCTTCATCATCACTGCTACTTTCACTATATAGGAAGTTGCCTCCTGAATATGGTTCTCTCTGAAAAAAAACCCAAACAAGTGTGATATCTACAGCAACAACAACATAAAATCAAAGCATCAAAACTAACATTAAAATATCTGGCTAAATCAAAGAATTATCTTGCATAAACAGACTCAGTGCATTTTAATAAAAGCTGTTACGAAACATAGCTATTACTATTCCTATTAAAATTAGAAATGAAAGGTCAGTGTAATACATAACTGTTAGGTAATATGTAACCTTTGTCTCTATTCTCTATTCATCAATTTTCAAAAGTAGCATCTTTTAGAACCGTTAACTTCACTATGGCAAAAATCCTATGCCCCCCTGAAAAATACATTTCAGACTGCTTTTGCTTAATACATTAAAATTGGTGAAAATGGATGTTTACCTGTTTGTTAATTAAAGATGTTTCAAGTTGGCTCAGGATGTTGGCAGGAGAAGATGCCTGCAATGATTTCTTTCTTTTTATATGTTTCATCATCTTCCCCTGGAAACAAGTGCATAATAGTGCCTTTGCATTCCTACAGAGCCTTTCATTACAGTATTTCATAATATACCATAAATTTTTATTCACTGTGCACTTGACATTCTTGGTTAGTACTTTTAAAAAATGTATTTGTAACTTTAACTTTTGTTTTCCTTCCCTATATTTTGTCACTGCAGATCTCAGCACAACGCACACCTCAGAAAACCTGGTCCCTTCCCTTTTTTGTGCACTAGTCAGATTTCTGTCTTATGGGGGAAAATGCAATGGAGATACAGAGCATCAAAGCCTTGAATAACACCCGTCTCTTGACATAGAAAAGGACAAAATCCATTGGCCTAAATACTCTGACAGGTTATTGTGCTGAGGTACCATGTGAAGGCTGCCTGTATTCCTACCTTTACTATACATCTTTTGTGTGTTGTATCATGAAGAATCAATAGTTACAGTCTGTTTCATTCGTTTATGGACCTACCAATATCAGGCACATAAAGACAGAAACTCACCTTTTCTTTATCCAGGTCACTGTCCTCACTTTCTGAGAATATCATTTCTATCCTCTTCCTCTTGCCTTTTCCAAGGACTTGTATTTTTGTAATTTCATCTGCTCGTAATATCTTTTGCATCATTTCCACCAGCTCTTGGGGGTCATCTGAAGTGATGGAAAGGAAAAAGGCCAAAGCACAGACAATCAGGCAACTATACCTTAAAAGCAGATTTCATATCAGACAAATGTTCTGGAACTGCACTCACCACTCATGTACACAACTTTCACCAGGTGCTTTTCTGTCTTTCTTTCTCCCACAGGCCAGTTAACTAATACGTGCTCATTAGGTTTCAGAAGTCTTTCTAGTTCATTGTCATCACAGGGAAGGTCCTGTATCCATGAAGTCTCTCCAATTTGCAGTGAATTATCATTTACAAAATCAAACAGTGTGAATTTTTTCATTGTTAAGTGGCTTTCTTGTCACACAGACACTTCCTGAAGGACATTATAGGAAAAATAGCAGTTACTGTGCCATGCCACAGGGATGTTACAAAACCACTTTAAAAAGCCCCAAACAACCCTCCTTTTGCTGGATATTGGTGATTACTTCGTATGAAAATATCCTGAGAAAGTGAAAACTAGCCAAGAAGTGAGTTGTATCCCCCTTGAAAGATGGGAGATGGTCTATTTAATACTGTACATCAGACAGTTGCCTCCAAAACTGTGCACAGAAAACAGCTTTCACTCACAGAGTCCTGGCTCCCCTATTTCTTCTATGTTCAATCTATCTCTGTCTGGGATCTCTACTACTACTACATCTGTCTCAATAAAATTTTTAGTCCAGCCTCTGACTAAAAGATACAGGTGTGATAAAAACTTTCCCTAGAATGAAGGAAAGTACTAGCTATACACGCTATCAAGAGGGATGTATGATTATCATCTCATGGGCAGGAAGACAATTGCAGTGACAGAAAACCAACCCAGAACTACCCAGGACAACTGAGTGCGTGAGGTATGACACATCCTGGCAGTGGAAAACTTGATGTACAAAAGAAATGACAGCCTAAGGACTGGAAGAGAGCTGGGCTGTTTCATGAGGAATAACAGCAACAAGGAGAACCCAAACTCAAATATACAGCTAAATAATTTGCTTCATAAAACAATACTTTTGAAGCAATGGGCCATTCTCGGCTTTTTAAAGCACTGAAGTTCTGTACCAGGAGAAGGGAACAAGTCATACTTTGAGCTTTATTTTCCCAATTAGGCTGATAGCCTTTCATGAAAGTGTGAAATGTAACCTCTACTGGAAATGTAACCAGTTCATTGGAGTGCTGCCATTATACTCAGAGAAGATATTTTCTACTTTAAAATTATTAAATCAATACATAGAAAATCTGATTTTGTCAAACCTGAATCTTCTTTCCAGCAAAAATATGGTCAATTCATAAAGGTGAAATACTTTCACAGAGCTGAAAACTCATGGATTCCTAGATGTGACAGTGTGATTTGCGATTTACTTGGCCTCAATCAGTCAGAAGCAAATTTAGTGCCTCATGCAGAGGCTGTCAAAAAGGCAACTCAGAGCTAGAAAAGGAGAATTACATGGGGCTATTATGTCAAACTGAGAATATCTGGCTGCACTGCTCTAAGAAGCAATGTCAATTTGTTTGCAGAAGCCCAGTTTTCTACTATTCCACGTCTGTGCTATGTGTCAGCAGAGCTGGCTTTCCACACAGGGGTGAACTTGGTAATTTCTAAAAGACAGCTGCAGTCTTGTCAACATGTTTACTGATACAATGGGGCAAGCGGCATAAGAAATCACCATTAAAAAGAGTATTAAATCATGCTTTTATGCAGGATGTGTTGAGTGTGATAGCAGTAGGATTGTTAAGTATTGCCTCACTGGAGACTGTGTTTGCAGGAATTGACATTATTTTCTTTAAAGATTAGAAAACATCCATCCCATGCAGATTCTGGAAGAGGAAGCAGCATGAATATCTTTGCCTAGCATGACCCACCAGAGGCCTCATTCTGCCACTGATCCATGCTGGATGGATCCTCATACCACAGACAGGGATCATTCAAATGAATAAACATATAGACAAAGCAGAACCCAAAGGAACGAAAGTTTCAGCACTGACTTCACTACAGACAGGTGAGGTCCAAAATGGAACTGCATGTTTGCCTGAACAACAAAATCCCAGATTTAAAACAGGTGGTGTATGCAATCACACTGGGCATCAGTATTCTTCCTTCTTTTTCAAAATGCTTTTGAGTATATACTTCACTCAGCTTAACATTTCTCATCTGGCTCGAAGATGTTACTTCTGCCTCTGATCAACCCAGCACAGCAATCTCCACCACCTGGTTCTTTGATTCTCAAATGAAGCACTTCGATATTTCCCTCCTTGGCCTTGGCAGTTGTGAGCTACTTCTTTACCCTCCTAAAAGCCCACATAAGAGCAACAGAATTGCAGCAAAGTTAGAGCTGCCAGTGTGCTAAGACTAACAACTGATTGATTGACTTCTATATTTTCCTAATGTTTCCCTGCAGTCCTCCAGCAGTTTGTCTTTTGTCTCTCATTTTGTATTGAGACAAATATTCTCTGAGCCATGGGACATTCTTGTGGTCTGAACTTGTACAGGGTTAGCAAGCCAGCCCAGGATTTCCAGAGGTACACTGAATACACAGGCTGTTCACAGCATGCAAGGCAAGTGATGATTCCCCACGGCACTAGGGCTATTCACGTACACACTGTGCCAACACCATGCACATCAGTACTGAGTCCAACAGCTTTTGGAAGGTACCAGACTTGTCTACATTTTTAAACAGCTTAATGGAGTCAATGGACAAGTGGATTTCTGGATGTTCAGAGCCCATGAGAGCAGCCTGGTGCCACTGGTAGACACTGTGAAGCACACGGACAACAAAATATCTCACACACCAGGCAAGCACCTGGATCCATGAAAATCCAACCTGCCACTCTAAGCTAAGGACAATTTCTGCCATGGTCATGGCAGGACTTGGGAGCTCAGCAATTTATTTACATTATCTATAAAGTCCTTCTGAGCTGACAAGAATCTTGCCTGTGGTCAGAGGGTGTATTAATAAACAGCTAAACCAATTCACTAAGAGCTTTAACAGCTACCACATTCTCTCAGCATGCTGAGGGAAGTAAGGAATGTTCCTGCTGTTTATAAAGGGACCAAGGCAGGAAAGCAGTTGAGGGGCAGCAACAGCAACTGGCCAGGTCCCCTTTTCTCTGCTGCAGCTCTACTGGACATCAGCCCAGCTGCTTGTGTTATGGGTAAAATGAAGGAATGATTACATCACCAAATAAAAGGAACAGAGTATAGAAGCTGATTGTTAGTATTTTTATGTTATGGAGCAACGCCTTCAGCCCCTGCAGTAGACATTAATCAAACTATGTCTTTTCAGAGAATTTACTGTGACAAACCATGGGCCCTGGGGATAACACCTAACTATCTGCTGGCATCATCTCTAGCCAGTGATTAAAGGGAATGGAAAGGTAGAACAAAATGTCACTAATAAGGGACAGGAATAGTGAAACACTTCAATTTATGTAAGAGAAGTCCTGCAGTGTTTTCTCACCCTGACCTCCCACAGGAGTCAATGTGAACCTTGTCCAAGTCGGGACTGCTGCAGATGCTTCCCTCTAAAATCTTACTTGCCAAAACAGATCAAAGGCAAAAGTAATGTATCATCAGAAAACAAACAAAATAACCTGGGGACTGGGATTAGCCTTACCAAACTTTTACTGCCTTAAAAGTGAGAGCTTGTCTAGCCACATTTGGCTCAGTCACTGCAGAAAGGGAGGTGATTCATCTCACCCCATGACACGTGTCTAAAAGACAGTAGATGACTTACTGTCTGGGAGAGCCTTTTTCTCTCCACTGACTATTCAGTGACTACAGAGTTGGTGTGTCTCCTTGGAGAAGCTGGCCTGGTCCAACCCATCTTGTATTAGCTTTTTCTGGTTTTGAATAGATTTTGAATAGTAGGATAGATTCCAGCAGACCAGCAGAAGCCATAGGGAGCTGAAAGAATGGCATATGAAATCTGTTAAAGTGTATCTGGTTCTCTGTTTTAAATCTTTCTAACATAGTTCTGCAAGTCATCAAGTAACATTTCTGACACTGAATGTTTTTTTCAGTGGTTTATTTGGAGGATACATTATCGTTCACAAGCATTACCCTGTGTGCAGCTACTAACCACAGAGACAATTATACGACCTTTGAAAGCCACTTATACTTTGCAAGTTACTTAATTCTACTATATGCTCAATTTGAAAACAATAATTACTGATTTGAGAAATACTGAAATGCAAATATGATTTTTCACTATTCTAGGTCATTTGTAGAAGGGAAAAAAGAAAAAGGAAGGAGCCATATAATTTTAAAGTTCTGCAGAGGAAATATTAATTGGACTCTTAATTTTTACAAACATGTTAACACCTCACATACTGCACAAATGCTATAAATTTATGCATGTGATATTGTTACTAAGCAACACAAAAAGTCAGGACAAAACCAAACCAAACCAAAAACACCCAAAAAACCCCTAGCCACCAAAATCCACAAAGGTCACTTAAAGACATATCTCATCTTTGTCTGACATAGTCTGTTCCATTCAGCCAGAGAGCTGGCAGATGGCATGCTGAGATCATTATTTCTCTTTTCTTTCAGTAAACACAGTGCAAAGTGTTACAAGTTTACAACATGAGATTGTATACCCACTTGACGGGTCTGATTCTGTTGGCTTAAAACAGGGCTTTGACACTGGTTTCAGCAAATCACGGGACTGTACCACAGATCCATAATTATGCTAAATGGTCAGACTTGCTACAGAGTTGCCTTAAGTTGGTGAAGAACCGATGAGACTGGCTGAGAAAAACATGAGATGTGTCCTTGCTCATCTTATACCTGGCTCAAGCAAGGCATAAGGACTGAACGATGCCTGGGGGGAAGCGGAGGCCTCGTGCCCAGTGGTGTCTCAGCAAAGCCCTAGAGGGAACCTGCACCTCTGTACCAGCCACGAGCCTCCTCTCCACTGTGCATAACCAGCCTTGTTATAAATGTGGTCCTTTAAGAAGACAAGGATGTCCTCAAAGACTTTCTAGTGAAGGTCAGGCAGCCTTTACTGCCACCTCAGCAGGTGGAGGAGGACGAAAGTGTTTATTCTACCTTTTGTGTCGACTATAAATTCTGACTGAAAATAACCAAGATCCTCATTAAGCCCTATTTGCATAGTAACTTTCATACTCCTAAGAATGCAAATGAAGAGAAATGAGAACATGCCTTACATGTACAATCATAACCATCAAAACCCCACCTATAACATAAAGGAAGGGGTGGTTTGGAGCAAAGAAAGAAAAAGGGAGAGAGCGGGAAACACTTCTTACTTGGGATTGCTTGATGGACAGTCTCTCCTCCTCCCCTGAAGGGATGACTCTAGGTGAGCTTTGTGCCTCCAGTGCATTCTAAAGAGCTGTGAATATTTTTATAACTCTATCTATATATCACTAATAGATCTCTGTTACTATCACCTGCTGTAGTGACACACTGTAGTTAGTGCAATCCTATCGCCAGCAATCCTGAACCTGCTTTTCTGTTACTTCAGGAAACTGTACTTTTTGTGAATCTGGATTGTGAAAGTTTTTATTGAAATCAGATCTATAGTATTGAACTGGTAAACTGCACTATTTGCAAGTCTGTGATCATGCAAGTTCTTATTGAACTCAACTAGGCTGGTAATGCTGAATCAGTTCTAATCAGAAGCTAAGCACAGCTGCACCCAACCCCTCTGATTTCTGATGACCAGGTGGAATGCAAGGGGGTTTATTTTAGGCCAAATGTCTATAGCCTTAATGCAACATATAATAAAGCTAGTATTTTATTATGTACTAACATTTTATGTTATCTACCCTCTGAGTTCAGCCTTCAATTATTCCTTGGAAAAAAACCAAACCCAACCCAACCTTAACTGGTCTTCAAATTAATCTACCTCATAAAAACCTATTTATTTCCAATTCAGCATGATAAGTGGTAGTCCCAGATTTGATTTGTGTTGTTTAGACTGTGACATTTTACACTGAACTTGTCAAAACATTAAATACAACGTTGATGTAAAACTTGGGCTGAAGTCTCTGAACTGAAGTCTCAAAATTTCCAATAGCAAGTGTATGATGGAAAACATGACCATATTTAAATAAGTTATATGCTGTGTTGTGGGTTCTAATCCTTTTTACCTGAAACCAGTGTAAGATTTACTAATGAATTCAGTGGAATTAGGTGCTGTCAGAATACAAAAGTGTGTTACTGCTCAAAAGATTTACAGTGCAATATCTTAGTCATTTCTGGGAAAAGATGATTCAAAAGCACAAATCTGCTGCTCTCAGCTGAGAAATACAGAGTACAGATTTTCCAGAATCATCAGTATCGCTGTGTTCCAAATTCTGAGAATCTGGGGGAGCATCTATCAGAACACTACTGCAACTCTTAACACTATAAATGCACAGAAATGATCCTACTTGTCTTCCACAGGAAGGCTAGAACTACATGATTTTAATCCTGACAGTCAAGAGGTCACTTTCTCACTGCAGATCACTATCCTGGTGTGACTCGCTATGAAATAACCTGAGATACTTTTCTAAGAAGTGATGCTATTCATGGTAAAGCAACATCTCTGGCCTTATTTACCCAGATGGCCTCCTTGACCTTAAAGCCTCAGCAGCAAACAACTGCCAGGATTACACAGAGAACTGGGTGCAAACCTTGTACCACACTCTAAAATCGATTGAGTGACCCAAGGAATTCATGAAGCCATTCTTATTTTTCACAATAGTGCCCTTCTCCTAGGTTTTAGCAACCTAGGAGTTCTATAAAATAGTATTAATATCTAAATATGCCGAAGTCTTTTGTAGGACTGTGGCTTAAATCAAAAGCTTGAAGAAATCTATTGGAAAGGCTCTGATTTTTGCATCAAACTATTAATTTTATTTGTTTAATTGAGTGATAGGAAAGGCTGAATAATGAATTTTTAAGCAAGTATATTTAGTATGTCTGGAAGTACAAAACTTGTTCTAACCAATAAGTTATTCAATCAGTGAAACATGGCATTCATTTTAATGGATTTCAAGATAGTAAGCTAGCATTATTACTGGGTTTTCAGTACAGGATTCAGTTCTAGATTAAGATGCTTACATTTAGGTGTCACTGGTGCACCAGGTGTCTTAAGTTATTGCTATAATCACTGGAGATGCAGGGATCAATTTGGCTTCCTAAACAGGTGTCTAGAACCAGTGTTACTTGCTTGGCCTTCAGCTGCTACTCTATGTCATAAGAGTCAAGCCCCTACTGAACACAGTTAAAGCTTCCTGGAGAGCAATTCAGCTTTTTTCAAGTACTGTAGGGTTCAATTCAGTGGCCTAAAAAGAAAAGCATGGTGCAGTCTCAGATACCATAAATTATTATGCCTGGCCTCTAATTGCCTCTTCTGACGGGCACAGACTTTGCACAGGGCTTGGACCCTCTTCCAGGCTTATGATGGTGGTTACTAAATCCTGGCACCTCAAATGGCACTAAACACAAATTCAGGGAAATACATTGTTCTCTGGGCCTCAATGATTTACCTGAGTTTAAATAGGAGCCTAGATATCTCATGTGCCTATCAACCATGTACATTTATTTATCTGTATTTTAATCCCACACTCAGTGAAAGATTCACATTAAGGTAACAAGACGCCAAATCAAATGCAGGAAGTTATCTTAATTCTACATGACAGATTAGTATCTTTATTAAATAGCTGTTTCACAGCTGACAGATGGAGAACTAATACTCACTTCAATTTGCTTGTTTGTAAATGCCATGCACAACAAAATGTATTAAGACACAGACCAAGAAATAAATCTCTTTATCTGTTGAACTGGATGAAATACCTATGCTACACGAGTTTGAATAACCACAAGAAAGCTCTTTCTTTGCAGGTTAATATACCCAAACACTTAGAAGCAATAAGTAAATAGCCTGGAAGGAGAAACAGTCAGCATGGCTCTGTAAAGTCATACACTTGGCTGTGCTCATTATGCCCTGGCTTGGGTAATCCAATGCAACCCATCTTAACAGCTCCCAAATTAAAAACATTAAAGAATAGTGATGCATCACTTATTTTGTCTAAAGATGTTTAAGGGATCATTAGAGAAAGTTTGACCACATGTAAATCTGTGCTGAGGTGCAATAACTGTGCACTTGCTCCATGCAACAGCCCAAGCAGTCAAATAACCTTTTCCTAAAAGGCTGAAAAAATATTAGACACACTCTCCATATGCAACTAATGCACTTTCAAATTGGACTTCTTCAAACAAACCCTCTGAAAACCTGATATGAGGGGTTATAAGAGGATGCATCTTACTCTTTTTATAAGGTAGTAGAAGCTGTATCTTTCATTGTACCCCAAAGCATTTGTTGGTGGCATTCTCCCTTCAACTCTTAAAAGCGAAGAAGTGAAATAGCAGCCAGAAAATTCCAGGCTTGATTTTTGGTCAGTATTTAATAACTCAGCAGCACCTTTACTAGCTCTACTTATATGTCTCTACTGGCTCATAGGTGAGTGATCCTAGATGAGAAGTCATGCCTGATTAATACTCAAAGTGCTTGCTCTTTTACTCCAAAGCTCTTCTCCAGTTGCTCTGGTTTTGCAGCATTTTGGTAGGCAGGAGGAGAAAAAAAATCTGCATTACTATTAAAGGTCATGAACTAGAAAAAGAGACATATATATTGTCCTCTTACTCGAGGGAATATTACTTCAACTAAGAGTAATTCTGCATGCACTTAAGAGAATTGACAACAAGACATCTTCCCTGCAAGGATAAAACCCACAAAACTTATTAGCGCTATTTTTTCCCTTCTTGTAAAATTAAATGCCTTTTTACTGTATGTAGTTCAAGCTAACTTTATAAAGTAGTATAATAGTGAAATGACCAGTGTTGTATATCAGTTTGAAACAATCCTTAAACAACTTCTCATTATATAGTTAAAATACTAACGAAGAGCAATTCTCTCTGGGATGTAAGGCCACATACAGATTGACAACTGCTACTTTAAACATTGCCAAAAATGAATACAGAGCAAATTTCAGCCAAGGACAAAGGGGCACACTCCTGCTGTAATAAAAAAAAATGCCATAGGAGCTTCACCAGTATATTCCCATCTAGGCTCAAGATCAGCCTCTCTGTCTACAAAGTCAATTTATGCCCACAGAATTCCTGCCAGCATTTTTCCAGCAATGCTATGTGCCGTGAGTGTACAACCGTATGGCTCATTCTCCATTTGATTTACATTCAGTCTAATAAACAGAGGGAATTTAAATAAGGAAGTTGTTTGAGCTGATGAACCCACAAAATAAGGACAATTACCTCTATGTATATAAAGCTGTCAAGAATTTGGTTTTACACGGTCACCTATGACACCTGCAGAAGGCAAAATGTTCCAGTCATGGAGGGGTTTAGTCTGTAGCACTGGAATCACAGAATTTGGTCTTGGGTAAATCACACCACCTTGAAATTTATAGTTCACCTTTTCTTTTCAATGAACCTGAAATAATAATACACATTTACCTAATTTCAAAGATATTGTGAGAATTAACTAATGTTAGTGTGCCTTTTAGCCATACAAAGCACTGTATGGAGTAAACAATTTAGCAAGTTTTCCGGAATGAAGATTTGCAATAACCTTGCTGAATTTAGAACATATCCTTTCACATAACAGATTTCTTTTAAATGAGTTGCCTATATCAAGCCAGAAAATGTTATTATTTCAACGGAAGAAAGTATTTTATAAGGTTTAATTATCTACCAGAAGCTCTCATAACATTTCCTATGGTATGTTTAAGCTGCTAGGGTAGCACTGATGGCATCATGTAACCTGTGAGTAGAATATCAAGGGGGAAAGTCAATTATTTCACTGAAAGATGTTGATAACACTCAGGTACTATGATGTCTTCTGTATTTAGTTTGCTTGCCTCTTTGGTTTTGACTGTATTTACTTTGGTTCTTGTTTGATGAGGAAAAATCCAAATATTTTGTTAGAAAGTATTAGATGATTAGAGAACCCTTCTAACCAGTTAAGTAGTCACTTAGGCAGAATATTTTACTCAATTATAATTAATTAGTACAAACACAGTCCTTAAAGCATACCAGAGAAAAGAGATGATCTTACCCTTTCACTCACTCAGCTACTCTTCTGAAATCATTTCATGTATCATCTCATATTCTTATGTCCACATCACCAGAGCCAGCATGTGACCTTTTTCCCTCAGCTCAGTGATACAGGGACTCTTACAGCTGCAAAATGAGGTCCACAACGCCTCAGTCTGCAGGAGCAGAGATGTGCCTTCACAGAGCTGTGGAGTGCCCTTGAATCCCATGGCTCACACTGGGGGAGGTCAGCAGACCTCTGCAGACATGGTTTCTCCACTCAAAATGCCATCACACTTTCTTTTTGCAATTTTTTTTTGCCTTTCAGCCTAACCTATGGCACTCAACTAGAATTTTTAGTTTCTTTTAAAAGGTGTGGCTGAACATCACCTAAATTATCAAGGAATATGCACTGGCCCAGAGACTGTACTGCAATTCTGCAAGCAGGACAAGGGTAAGGGAAAAACATATCTCTTCCTTCAGCCTTCCTGGGCAAGACTGCTAAGTCAGAACAGGCTATCATGAGACACCGGCTGAAAGAATATTTGAGGTCAACATTGCCTTGTCTCCCTGCAGGAGGGCTGCTGCTGCTACAGCACATTCCCTGTTCAACTCTTACATTAAACTGCAGGAGTTTGACACAATTTCCATGTTGTTTCCCTACCTCACACAACTTGGGAAAATAGGTAAAACTGCATTCAAGAGTAACTGCAACCACAGAAACATCCTCCTGTCCCTTTCCACTTCCAAAAATTTGCTGGTCACCTCTTCTCTGTGGGTTCTCTGAAGCAGAACTTTCCGTTTTGATCCCTCTGCCCAAGTGCTTATCACCACCTCCTCCCTCAGCATTGCTCAAGTGAAAGGCTGCTTCCCGCAGTCCTGCCAAAAGCTTCAGCTCTGCCAGTGACTTTGTCACTGCTCTGTTTGCTTGTGATCCCCATCAAAACAAGCATCTGCAGGACACTACATCCCACCTGCTCACATCTCTGCAAAAGTGCAGCCACATTATGTGTACTCTGAAATAGCAGCAGGACCCCTTGCTTATTGCAGGATCAATAACTGCCTTCTTAGGTCATAAAACGCTTAATTTCACTTCTCAACAACTTCTGATCTCCCCTCCCATTCCACTCCTTGTTACCACACATAGTCTCAAGACTTTGTTACCTTCTTTTACTTCTCCTCTGCAATGGCTTCACCTCCAGGATTTCCCTTCTAAGGTCAAATCTCAGATGAGAGGTTTTGTTTTAACCTTCTCTCTTCATTTCTTTTGTCTTCTCTGTTTATCATGCTTAAGATTTAGGAAAAGTTCCCTGAAAAACATTCTGTAAAGAATCTTAGATTAAAAGTGTGATACATATAAAACTTCTCTTAAATTCTCTTTATTACTATTTGGGGGAAAAAAATCTACGCACATGTAATTTGCTTACTTTTAATGTGTAATAACTTCAGCAATTTAAACTTTATTCACCGTGGAAGTAATATTTTAACCACACTACCATACCCTGCACTATTTAACAAGCACAGAGCAGTAATGAATGTAGGGAAAGCCAGAGCAGCAGTTTGGTGTACATGTGAGACAGTTGACTCAAAAGCCTGGAGCAGCAGCTCTCTGAAAAATCATGCATGTCAGCATTTCTTGTACTAAACTCTACTCTCTTCTGCATTTGAAAAAAAAGATTAGGCAGCTGTCATGAAATTTATTATATCCTTTTGGAAAAACATTATCCTCAAGACACCAGTGAGCTCTACCTCTTAGAAGGGAAAAGCTATAAACCTTAAACTAAAAAGCTTTCACTAGAGATTTGTCTGTCAGATGGTTTCTATGCACTGTTACCTGAGAACAATGTGAAAAGAACCATTCTCCCTCAGTTCTCTGTGATTTACCGTGCAGTCACTGTTGTGCCACTTTTGCTCTATCATCTCATTCTGAAACAATAAATCAGTGCAGAGCTAAAGGTGTCAAAAAGTTTCCTGCTCTCGCAGTATCCTTCAGCGTGGCACTGCAGAACGATGCCAGGAGGATCACACCAATTAGTAAATTTAGTAAATTCATGTTTCAGTGAGGTAACGTGGACGATTTGAATAATCTCCAGGTAGTCTGCATTAAAACCATTTTACTGCAGTGTACTGCAGTATTAGGAAAGATTTCAATATTGCACCACGTGATGCAACACAACGTTACAGCATTTGGCAGTTTCTAGGCAGTGAGGGAAAGCTTCAAATCCATGGCTGCAATGTAGCAACTTTCCATTTTACAAAGTTATATGACAGACTGTTTTGGCTCACTGTTGGTGTATAGCATGAAATGATACAAAATTCCTGAAATAAATTATTAGAGACCTAAACCTCATTTTTTTTCTTTTTGTACTTACAACTCCCACTTGGTATCATGAGCATCTTTCAATGATAACAAATTTCTTTCACCTTAAGGGTAAAGCATTACAATGTTACTAGCCCAGTGATAAATTAATCGTAATAATCTAGAGATTATTTTTCTGTTTTTACTTAAGGTACCACAGATAGATTTCCCCGTCTTTCCAGTTTGCATACTTTTTAGTTTAACTTAAATTTACACATATGCTTTTCTGTATGTTCGTGTCAGTCATATAAAGCAGTAACATTTCAATGTTTCTCCAGTATTTACACAGAGATTTTAATTATTTCTATGAAGTTTTGGAAATGTCCTTCAGATTTATGTGCTCACATCAAAGATGCATGAAAATCACATGAGTTTTGCCTTGAATGAACCTTTTCCCCCAGTAACACGAGTAAATGCAATATTGCAAAATGGAACCTGTCTGTATTTTCAGCAAATGATTTTGTCTGTGTGTGTGTGTGTGTGTGTGTGTGTGTGTTTAGCAGGGTGAGGGAGTTTAGAACTGCATTTTCGAACACCTCTGAAACAGTCTTCGAAAGTCTGGAGAATCACAGTAACAAGTACAGAGGTAGCAACAGCGACCTAGGTGAACTCTTGTCATCATCTGCATAAGCACCCTGCACATGGCAGGATTTCGATGCTGCCTGCGCCGCACCAGCTGCGGCCCGGCGCTGATCGAAGGGCACGGCGCTGACATTGGCTGCAGCGCGTTGCAGTTTCCTGCAGTGCCAGGGTCCCTGCAGGTGCTGCTCTGCACAGCCCCGGCGCCCTTCGCGTCGGGCACGGCCGGGCGGCGCGCACACTGCCCCGTCCCGCCCGCACCCGGCTGCCGCCGAAACGCCGGCATCGGGGACACGGGGCAGCACCGCACGAGCGCCCTGGTCACCTTGTCGGGATGGATCTCATTGTCATTTCACAATCCCTCCCCCCGCCACGAAACCGGCCTCGACTGACGCCTCGGGTCCAGGGTACGCCACAGACCCACGGACCTGCGCGGGCGCTCGCCGCTGCCGACACCCCGCGCCCCTGGGTCGCAGCCCCTCTTTTCGCACGGGGGGTCCCCCAATACCTCGCAGCAGCCATTTTCCGCCTCCTTCTAGAGCAGCTCCAGCGGTGATGTCACTGGCCGCGTCCCCTCGGCGGCGGGATGCGCCGCTCCTCGTTCGTTCGTTCGTTTCTTCCTTCCTCCCTCTCGGCACCGGCGGCACCTTCCTCTTCTTCTTCTTCCTTCTCCTCTACCT
>VZTD01002534.1:1469764-1504648 GCA_013397725.1 Rhagologus leucostigma | reverse complement strand
CGGCGATGCCCGCCCCGCTGCCGGGGGGAGAGGCTGCCCGGCGCTGCCCGGCCCTCCGCCGCTCGCCGCAGACCCGCGCACGCACAGGGGCAGCCGGGCGCTTGAGCCATGATTGCCGCGGCTTTCCTGGTCCTGCTGAGACCCTACAGCATCCAGTGCGCCCTCTTCTTGCTCCTCCTGCTGCTGGGGACCATTGCCACGATTTTATTCTTCTGCTGCTGGCACCGCAGGCTCCAGAAAGGGAGGCATCCCATCAAATCCGTCTTTTCAGGTCGCTCAAGGAGCCGAGGTAAGAGACGCTGCCGGTCCCCGAGGGCGGCGGGGGGTGTCTCCGGCCCATCCCCAGGTTTCTGCCGGCGGAGGGCCGCTCTGGCACGGTTTAGCCGGGCAAAGGCTTTAAAGAAAATTCAAGCCGAGCCCAGGACTGCGGCAGCCTTGTCTCCACCCATCCCTTAGCGAAACCTCGGCTAGCGGGAGAGAGGTGAGAGGCTGGGAAACCCCCCAGCCCTCCCCGGTCTGTCAAAGCGCAGCAGAACTTTATGCTGAACTTCTTCCCGATGAATTAAATATAAATGCCGGGCGGAGCTGCCGGCTGTGCCGGAGGGCCAGACGCATCCCGGAGTGTGCGCCAAAGGGCAAGTGGCGGGCTAAACCCGTTAGCCGGGGCGAAATGCGAGGTGCAGCTGGTGGAGCCTGTGTGTCTTTCTGCTTCTCTTCCAGATGCTGTCATGAGAACTCATCACTTTCGCTCTGAGGTAATTTATTTAGCACGCAATTTCAAGGTCAGAAGTTGTTCTCTTTACCCGAGTACATATTGTCGTGGTCTTTTGTTGATGAAATCCCATAGTGAACTTTTCATTTTGCATGAAAGACATAATGCCCTCTTTCATTTCTTGGTTTTTTTTTTCTTCCCAACACAAAATGAGCTCTTCATCTGTGTTACCCTAACCGGCCTGCCGATTTGTGTCATTCCCAAAGGAATTGGTTACTTGGAGAAAAGCTGTGCTTACTGTACGTGCCAGACCTCCGTCTGTCCAAAAGCAGCCCTGAGCCCAGTTATTGACTACGCTGTAAATAGGTGCAGAGCTGGTCGGGTTTGTGACTGCAGAGCCTCTGCTCGCTTGCTTTGCCCACAGCCCTCACCTGCGCCCTGCTCCTTGTCGGGGAAGTTGCCCGCTTGGCTTGGATGTTGCCGCGGGAGATCCCAGAAGGATCCGGACTACAAGCCTGCTTGGCAGGCACCTCAGTGTGTGACTTTGTATTCAGAGGTCAGGGGAATCAAAACTCGTATGTGCCAGTGCTGAAAGTATAACACAAACCCCAGTCACTTTCTAGGGATTCTGAATGAGGAGCATAATTGCTGGGAAAATATGAAAAATAATATTTGTTTTAGTACCCACTTTGTTTCCATGCTGCACTGTAGAGCTCCTGTCTAGATATTTCTCTTGGTTTCCTGCTATTGATTTAAGGCATATCTTCATGCCATTGCCGACTATTCTGAAAGCCTTGAGAGAGAGTTTTGCACTCAAATGATATTTTGTTTTAAATTATTTGCATTTTCCTTACCCTGCTGTGGGTGTGAAAATTTTCCAATTATGACTAATGTTTTCAAAAGTGTGCATGGGAAACATTTTGCAGCATGGTTCATATTGGCAATTAGTTTTAAATTCTTAACTATTTTGAAATTTGTACACACTGTCACGAAAAGAAGATGCCATAGGGACTGTCCTGTCTTTAAACCATGAAAAGCCTGAGTTTGTTGTTCAACAGTGCTTCAGTAAAGTGAACGAACAAATGTGTCCCTCTGGAAATCAAAATATTTTTTCACTATTTAGTTTATCCAATATGAAATGCTTGGTTTCCGTGTAAAATTCACTCAGTCCTGAGCCTAGATGGAGATGAAGTTTAATGTTTTGAAATACGTGCCATCCTGCATGGTGACACTTCAAAGGGAAGTTGGCAGAGTAATTTATTTTTATTGCTTCAGCATGTGGTTATTTGTTTATCATCCAGTCAGAAGTAGACGAATTTAAAATATTTCCTGGAAGAAAAAATATTTCCTAGACCATTTAGTGAAACATGCTAGAGTAACTCTTATATTCTTCATAATTTTCTGTATTTTGTTTAGATGGAGTAATACTGCAGCTAGTGGTGGAACTAAACTGCCCTTTTAAATAAGTGGTGGAACTGTTTTCCCCTTCATTATCTGATGAGACTTTTGATAGAGAAATGATGACTCATCTGACATCATTAAATTTTCATTTTCCAGTATTTTTTCAAGTAAAATGTTATTTTAATGAATTGAATAGAATTTATTATTGAAAAAACTACAGGCGTTGTTCTAATAAAAATATTGGAAACATTATCTGAAGCAGAATTTGATGTTCTCTATCTATATCATCACAAAACATTATGTACTTCCAGCAATACACTGTTGATGAAAGCAAAGCATGATACATGAAAATACAGGCTTTGCATAATTCCCCCTCTCCCCCCACGAAATGAATGTAACATCTCAGCTCCAAGTCTCATAGCACAAGGTACATCTGCTAGCTTCCACTATGCTTAGTTGTTTGTCAGGTGTAGTTATAAATAGTGTTTCCTAATTATAATAAGAGATAATGAAAAATAGGCTGATAGTAAATAGCAGTGGGTTGGCATTCATCTCCTGAGAGCTGGGTTCAAATCTGACTTCCATCACATGTGAACATGCAGGTGGTCTAGCAGCAGTGCACAGAGAATTATAATTGCCCTATCTACAAAGCGGTTGGCAATTCCTGCACGACTGACTGCCTGCCAGGAAAGCCTTATATTTGGAAAAATAGGTGTGTGCAATTTTATGTTGATATTCTTTGCCACAGCCACGGCTCTCATGGTGCATGCCTTCGTTGTCTATATACAGTGAGAACTATTGAATCCTTTTCCTTTAATACTAAACCACACAATAAAAAATAAGACTGCATACTATGAGCGGGTAGATACAAAATTTGAAAATGTATTTATGATCCTTTTTAGTCCTCCTATTTTGAATTGTATATGCCACTGGTGAGTTGAATCCACAAACAGTTCATTTCTGTGGGCCTTGATTTTTAATGTCTCTGCGAAACATGCCTCATTATTATACATCAAAAGTCTATGCAGATATTACTTATTATAGAATGAACTTTAACACTTGACCCCCTGCCTCAAAAGGAGGTAAATTTGCATGAATCATTATGAATATAAAGTAGGTTAAAGTCTGTCTTTGTTAGAGGTGCCTCAAAACAGAAAAAATTAACCAGGAAGATGAGAGAGTTTATTGAGATAATACAGTGATGTCTCCACCTCCCCACTAACACTTACTTACTACCATCTGAAGTTTGTCAGGCTTAATTTTTAATATATATTTTTATTACTGTCCTTAAGTTCATTATGACTATAACTGCTCTTAAGATTCTTCCATCCGCTAGGTACTGTAGAAAGTCCATGAAGTCACAGAGGAGTCACACCCAGAATGGTTAATGTTTCTAATCTCAGGAAGACCTAGATATGCCACTGCTTTAAAAAGAAAACAAGTAAATTTCCAACAGAAATATTCATTGCTACATGACATGTCAGACTTTGATGTAGTTGTTTGCACTAGTCTTTCTTTATTTTGAGGATCAGTTGTAGAATAAAATGTCTGTGCTGAACCAAAACTAGACCCAAATAACAGTATAACTCAGTGAGAGTTTTACCAAAGTAGGGACTATCATCCATTTTTGGGGCTTATTATTATTATTATTAATAATAATATTAAAAATGTAAAGGCTATCAGTAATTCACGGATGTCATTCTTCTTGTGCTCTCTGTAGAAGTTGTTTATTTTCATGGAGCAGAGGAATTTTCTCTGAGTACTTTGTGGGGTTGGGCTTTACAAACATTTCAATGTTTGTAATTTTACGCTTTAGAAAGAGGTCTGAAAGTCTCCTATACCTTTCAATTTAAAAGCATTTCTTAATGTGTTGGTGTTGCCACTTCTTGTGATTTATATTTCTTTCTGAATTAGTTTTCCTTATAGTTGAAGCCTCTGGAGTCATTGGATTATGTGAGATTTTTACCTTTCAATTAGAAGAGAAGTAAGCTTCTAGCCCTTAGGCTGGAAGGAATTAATCCGAACGGTATAATTCTTAATGTCTTTTGATTTGGTGGTAAAAACTGTTGAAAAGGAAGGTTCTCATTCAGGATCTATAAATGGTTGGGTTTTATGAGATTGTGAAGGGATAGTTGTGCTAATTGTGCTAAAGTAGCAGTTTTCATATTGGGGAAAAATGACCAGTTTTATAAATCTTGCCTGAAATTTTCTCTGAGCTTTACAGTTTTCCTTTATCTTACCTTTTATATTACAAATACTATGACTTCAGGAACTGAAGGTATCAGTGTTGGTGGGTAGTTGTATCTCTCTGTATTTATTTAATTTTGACTCACATATTTTGGGCAAGTTTCCTATGAATGTTTCCACTGAGACCTACAGGTATAAATCTACTAGGAAACAAATCAGTACAAGTTTTACAGTCCACTGTAAATTCTGACTTCACATAATCCAGGTGGAACTAAACACACCAGTAAGACAAACAGGAGTTGACACTTTATGGAAAGACTCTGTGAGGGCTGGCAGTGTGTGTTAACCATGTCTGTAGCAAAGGAATAGCATTTGGTGGTTTGAGTTTTGCAGACCCCACATTTTCATTTTAGTACACTGAACAGTCACTACAAAGCTGTATATACTCAGTCCATTGTTGTGACAAGACTGGTAGTGAAATAGGTCATCCAAGACTGATGAAAATTTTTAAGAGCAAACGGATTTTCTAAATCATCCATTATGGTACAATGGATGCAAAAACTGTAGCACAAGAGTCTCCAGGAAATGTATATGTCACTTTGTCAACACAGATACCCAGAAAATTGTTCATAAACTTATCCCTAAGTGTACCTTTGCCATAATCATGCTCCTTCTGAGGCTGATTGTGAAACAGTTGCCTAAAAATACAGTTCTAGTTATCTTACAAAACAATAATGAATAGTCTTTGAAGAGTTGCACCATAATTCATCCTGAGCATTGCAGTTATTTATAAACTGCTCCAGATATGTACAGCTCCACAGAAAGAAGAAATCAGCAGACCCTCCAAGCTGAATTTGAGTCTTCTGTTTGATCGGAGGGAGTGCATTCAAGAAGCACCAGAAATGTGCAGGACTAGCCAGAAAAATACATTCATTCACCTATTGAAAGGATGTTTCATTGTCTTTACGGAGCTGAATCAGCCTGAAAATATTTTACTTTTGTGTTTGACATGATTTTCCCCCAGGATGTTTAAACTGTTTTTCCATTAGCTGTCTAAGAGTTAAGGAACAGGTTCAAAGGGAAATAAATCAGAGACAAAAATAAATTGTTTTCTTAGATGTATGAGAGCACTTACGTACAGGAATGAATGGAGAACTATAAATACAGGTTACACTGTATAAGGACAAATCCTTCTGTCCATTTTTCATAACATGTCCAATAATGCAGCCCAGACAGACTATGCCACAGAGCTGTCACATGGCAAACTAGGTATCACTGAGATTTGGTTTACTATATGTCGTCTGTCCATCACTCTTTGTCATCTTTAGTCACAGCAGTGCTGCCTTTAGATAGCCCACAAGCATCAGTCTGTGCTGAGGAACAGCCTGTTTGCAATTGTATCACAAAATATATGGCAATTTGTCTGGTTGCTGCAGCCTGTTTAGCTCGAGTGCCTGAGCTAAACTAACTCCAGAGGAGTTAACTTGGGTACTTTTACTCTGTACCACAATGTAGTGTAGAGATGCCTGATATATTTATATAGCTTTCTGGTTGTCTGTATCTCTGCTCTGGCTTCTGACGGCCTGCAGAGCTTTGAAATGCTGAGGGGATCTCCTCTGAGCTCCATCAATCACCTGATAAAGTACTGACATGGTGTCATGGTCCACATCAGCAGTCAGGCGTGGTCTTGGGACCTTGCATTATAAATGAACAAGTCCTCACGGTTCTCTATCAGGACAGGGAAAACAACTGCATAAAGATACACTACCTCATAAAAGTACTTACTCTTTAGTTTGCCATTAATACAGTTATGCCAACAAGCTCATGGCCGTCATGTAAGTATTTAGATATCCAGGTTTCTCAGTATCTACTGTTATGTCTGGAAATGTGTGTTTTAGATGAGCTGCAGTTCAGTTGTGCTGTGTTCTGTTTAAGTGCACGCTCCCAGTACACACAAGCAGAGCCCTGGTTTCAAGGGGATGCAGGGGGGCACAGCTTGTGGCCATCTGCCTGTTAACAGACACATGGTACACATGTACGGAATGGGAACTTCTAGCTGCTCTCTTTTGCCCTAAACTAACCTCAGACTGAAACCATGAATTAAAATAGCTGAGGTGATACTTGCAGTGGGCACATGTATTACCGCATCTCCTGTAGAAACTGTTCTTACACAGACAGAAAGGATCGTGCAGGGCTCCATAGATCACACACTGCTCAGAAAAGCTTAATCATCTGCACTGATTTCTCAGTAATTGTAGTTAGATTATAAGGGTGACAGATCAGGTTGTGGATGCTCCCTCAGAAACAGCTCAGCTCTTTAGGCTGAGGGTATTAAATGTAAGAAAGCACCACATGAACAGGGTAGTATGACCCTTGGGGTTGTGTCTGCGCCAGGGCTGTTATGTGTGTTCTCCTCGGGCATGGGAACCTCACACACTCTCTTCCATTCCCAGACTGTTTTAAGTAGAGACACCTTTGATGTGCTATGGAAGAATGTGCAGAGCACAGGGTGAAGTCACCTTGATGTTTTCATATAGGATCTGGTTCAGCTGAGCTGGCTTTTTGGGGCCTGGCCATGTCAGACATGCGAGGATACCATCCAGAGCTGCAGCCTGTCACCCTGCTCCACATGCTCTGCAGCCTGGAGGGGTCTCAGGCTCTGGAGAGTGGGCACGTGAGCTCCTCCAGCCTCCTGGGGCAAGGACTCAGCTCCGTGTGGCAGAGATGCTTTAGCACGTCAGGCTCACAGTGGAGACCGCTGATCTTGACCTAGTGTTAGCAAAGCTGCCTTGGTTTCGAGCTTATTCCTTGTGCTTCTGGTTCACCAGTGTGCCTGGGTACCTGTTATCTGGATACTTGTACCCAAAGCGTCAGCCCCTGCTGTGCTCCCTGCTGTGCCCTACTGCCTTGCATCAAGGAGAGTCAGAGCTTTGCTGTTCCTGACTCATCAGCGGGAATGAAACATGAGTTGTGGCTGAAGTGTGAAAACACCATATCAGCTAGTTACAGAAACTAACTGCACTTGATGTTTGGGCAAAGACACATTTCTTACGAGTTGTGCCAATGTCCTTATCTCCCCTGTCCACTCAGCTGTTTAAATACGGCACCCGGCTTCAGGACGGTAGGGTAGGTAGTAGAGCAGACTGGAAGTGAAACACAGATCTTATGGGCTTAATTGATGATTATATAAATTGATAGCAAAAATTATACTGAAATACATAATCATGTCAGACTGAGGTATTGTATTTATCCTTCTTCCTTGTTCTAGAAAGAACAAAATGATAGAACCAAGTCGAGGCATCATTCACTTCTGATCTGCTTCCGCATCCTTCCTTCATGTGAAGGTAGGAGTTGGAAAGTGAATTTGTGAAAACAGCAACCCCTTATACAGCCCAGTGAGCTCACTGTAGGCATTTACAGCATATAGTCTATAGAGCTACTCAGCTGACCTAGGGTTGATGTCTGCTTCAGGATGTGCTGAATGGTTCTTAAAGCCTCACTGAATGTGTCGACTAAATTTTTTATTGGTGATAACAGGAAGCAAAGACTTGTTCAGGTATGTTGTTGGTATCTAAATCTAGTTATCTTAATAGATACCTGATTTCCAGCCTAGGTATCATTTTCTTTAATATATATTACTGCTAAGTCTCTCATCAGTTATGCATCTATTTTATAACTGAAAAAGTACAGACACATCTTCACATGCTGTGGTGGGATAAATTCTCTTACCAGGCTGTGTTTCAAACAAGCACACTGGACAGAAGAGAGTAATTTCTTTGTATTAGATGTTTGGCAGCTCTGGTATGGTTTAGCAATCTCTGTTATTTATTATTCAGCTTCTTACTGTATTTTTAATATTTAAAGCTAATTCCTTCTGGCTGATCCTTGATGTATACTGGACACTGCCCAAGACGAGGAGACACGATGAGATGGAAAGTGGAGGAAGCAGGGCTGGAAAGGGGACATGCTAGGGGAATGCACTAGTATATTTTAAATTAAACCTTCGCTTGCGGACCACTGATCAAGCAGTATGCTGATTTTTTTTTGTTCTTGAATAATTGTTCCCTTCCTACTGTAGGCTTGCAGTGCCCTGAGGTAACAGGGAAGGAACTGGGACAAGCCATCGCGAAGCGGCCATGGAGAGCTGCAAGGCTTCTTGTCAGAGAGTGACAGGGCTGCGTGGAGAACAGGCCAGCTTCTGTGGCTTATAGCTTTAGACAGGAAAGAGTATTTAAAGGGTATCCTGAGGCATGACTGGGTGTGCCATTTGGCTATTTGCTTGCAGATCATCAGACTTTCCTAATGTTACAACTTACCTGTGCTTTGATAGGAATCCTGGCCTTATGACAGGAAAAACCAAACATGTCATGCTAAACAGCAGTGTAATATAGCATGGGTTATTAGACACTGTATTCTAAATTCACGCCTAAACATAGCTTCACACAAGGGCTCCTATGTATTTACTTGGGGGCCCTGCTTAGGAACTGGAAAGCAGATTGTTGATGTTCTGTTTCATGAACTCGGTTGGGAAAGTAATGTTGTTCAGGTTATGTAAAAGGCAATTGCTTTAAATGCCTCTGAACGTGTGGACTTATCTTGGAATGTTACACGTGCCAAATCACAGTCTTCAATATCTGAGAAATGGTTCCAGCACTGCTTAGAGTTTAGATTTTAGAAGATAAGAATAATATCTCCTAAAATAAACATAAGGCATGCAAAGCAGCATCAGTGAAAGCTTGCTAATGAGGGAGTGGAATGAGAAATTGAATGTAAAATCTTATATTTTATGTTTTACATCCTGATTCAGATCTTTATAGGAGTAACCCTTTGTAAGATTAAAAAAAATTAGTCAAGAGAACCACACAAAAAAAAAGTTCAAGTCAATTTTTTAGTTCTGATAGAATCAAAGTAGAATGAATGCAGTTGCATCCTCCTTGGGTGTTAGTGAAGTAATACACTCAGTGAGTGCAGGTAATCTTCTTGTGATCGAAAATTTACATGTTGCATTACTCAGCAATCTTTACTGTAAATATCTTGGAGAACTTAACTTGAGTCTTGGATTTTGGGTTGAACGTGCAGAACTGGCAGTTAAATAAATGTTGTGGGGTTTTCTTTGGTTCTTTGTAAACTGATGATATTCAGTATGGAAATCTCTATGGAAGAGGAAGGAGGGAAATAACTCAGTCTTGGCCACTTTTTAATTTAAAACTGTTCTTACAATTCAGATGCATAGATATATGCATATATATATATATGTTTTTCTGCGTAGCAGAAAGAATCTCAAATTTCTTGCTTTCGGTGTGCAGGGGAATTTGATACAATAAAGTTATTTAATTAAACTTGTCTTTTTAGTTGAAGTAGGTACTCCAGCTATAGGGTTTAATTCTGTTTCAGCCTGCCTGTAAAACAGCTGAGAATGCTGGCATATTGAGAAGGATTTGACGCTGTGCATACTAATGTCTGCAGGCCCTAAGATGATGTGGGTTGCATAGACCTGAAAGTTTCCAAGCTTTAAACAGGTGATAACTGACAATTTGAAGACTGTTTCTTGAGGCCATTAGTGGACAATGGTAACAGATGACAATTCGAATGCACATACAACCACTGTCAGAAACCTTAAAAGCAAGACCACAACGCTGGATGTTCTATCTGAGCTTCTTTTGGCTTTGATATTCGTTAGCGCACCTTGATCTACAGGAATTACTCAAATATCTGCAAAGGCCTTTGCAAACACACTTGAATTCTGCTGTCACTGAATTGTGGCCTAATGCTAGCTAGTACATCTCTGTGATTTACTGAAGTTCTGTCAGAAGGTAAACTGGGCTGCAGTCCAGTGCCCACTGAAGCTAATGCAAAGATTTCTGTTGACTTCAGCTGCACATCAGATAATGCACTTTTACTTCTATTGAAGTTAATGCTTACTGACTCTGAGAACCCATACTGGCTGGAAAGGTTGGGTTCCAAGATCAGAATTCCGACAACCGGTATATTCTACATAAAATACTTATACACTGGAGAAAATGAAAACTGAATGTGGCTTCTTATCAAGCATAAAAATAGAGATAATGTATGATGAAGGCAGTAGGGCTAGTAGAAACTAGAATGGAAGGGAGAAGGATCTGGTGAATTAATACAATTGCACATTGAAAGAGTGGAGGAGTCAGAGATTTATATCACTAAAGCAATAATGCATACATGGGGTAGTGCTGATGTATTCACATGGTGCTATTAAAGTATCAGACAGAATTAAAAATAAATATAGAAAAACTAAGACAATGAAAGAAAAGGTTCAATACATTGTTCAAAATGTTCTTATCTGTAAATTTAAATAAAAGCAAAGCTAGACAAGTTTTTTAGGAATTTTCAAATTCCTGTTTTTTATGATGAATGAATTAGGGATGAGAATAAGCAAAAACGTAACAAGGATAGCAGAGCATAAAATATTTGGTTATCAAATACCAGACCATACTGAAGAAATGGGGCAAATAAATACACATGATGTTGTTAAGAAATGCAAGGTTGAGTATATTGCAGAGAAAAGTCCTTAGCCACTTTCTTAATTTTTAGGTTTAAGATCTTCAGAAAGGGCCTTTTGAATGACTTTTAACAGTTCAGTGAGGACTACTTTCAGATGTGTAGCCTCATTGGAAAGAAGATGGGATGGGAAATGTTAGAACAGAAAAACGTGTTCTACTGTTATATATATCAGTAATATGAATTTATAAGAACACTGTACTGAATTATGGGAATCCATCAAGAGTGGTATCCATGAATAAGGAAATGTAAAATTTTCACAGGAAAAAAAAGTGATGGAAGAGACCAGAATCATTTCATGTGGAAGGAGAAGAATATAAGGAAGTCTGATGATAAAATATGTATGGAATGATGAATACCGTATTGAAGACAGACCAAAACCTAGTCACCATGGGTCTGATCCATCCTGTTTAATTTGGATACTCACAGTATGGATGTCTTGGAGTGAAGTGGTCAACTTGGGCTCTGGTTATGGCCAATGGATTAAAAATGGGTGCTGTGAGGGAGAGGTTCATCTGGGCTGCTGGCTTTGGTCGCTCAAAGGGCTACCCGGGGAGGGGATGTCTGCTGAACTTTGGTCAGAGAAAACCCGCACGTGTTTCTATAGACAAGAAATGAGTCACTGAATCAGAGGTGTGAAGTTAAAACCTGGCTACATAAGATAATTTTTACAGAACACCTTACTGTGAAGGTAATTCTACACAGTGTGCTCTGGCATGCAGTGGCCAGGCTGGCAACATTCGTCATTGATTTGGGTGTAAAGATAGACAGAATAGGTTCTTTCAATACATTCCAGAGAAAAAACCAACCAAACAATCAAACAAGAAAAATATCAAACCAAAAAACTCCCAACATTCAGAGAAGACTTAAAAGGATAAATTTCAGCTAAAAGAGGCTGATCTCCCCAGCCTGCTTCCTCATACAGAAAAGCTCCTTTGAGACCAGGTGAACTAGCCTTTGGCTCTGCAACAGCCTCCAGAGACACCTCTCCATTCCTGTTTGCTGTAGAGTTTGATTAGGAAGATCATTCTTCCCGGATTCAAACATACTCTTAACTGGAAGGATGCACATGAATACTTTTGCAGAGAAGATAATTCCAGGTTCAGTTTGCCTTGTGTTTTCCTCTGATATGTCTACATCTGGTTCTGGTGGTTATGTGAGTTGTTTCTTTAAGGAAGAATACTTTAGGGTAAATCTTTGTGCAGCTATTTTGGTATTTGGAAGACAGGTTTTCTAAAAATACCTGTTTGAAGTTTTGTTTGGTTTGCCTTGTTTCAGAATTTTAAAGGCACAAAAATGAGTCAGGCAGTAGGTTCTGGGAATGAGCAACTCTCTCCCAGCACAAAGAACAAGAAAAGGTTTTCATTGCCCAGTGACACAGCACTCACATAATACTGGAAACTACAAATTGCTTAACAGTGTTAGAGCAACCTCATTGTAATATCCATGTGATTTTAAAATCTCTAGCTTTTCCTCAGTGATTTGGTCTCAGGTGGTGTACTGCGCTTCCCTGATCATTTTGTAACACTTTTCTGCTCATCTGTGAGCAGTGACTTAACATCTAAAATAGTGCTGTCTTTGCCAAACAAATATTTGTGTGATTTCCATGTTTTTTATTTTGATTGCTGTATTAATACGATGTTTCTAATTCTGGGCTAAACTGAGGGATAAATAACACAGATGACACAAAAAGCTTCTGTTCATTTCACTCTTTAGAAGGAATCACCAGCCATCCTAATTTTACACTGAGCACAGGAGTAGCAGCTACCATATGTCACATCACTTTTAACGCCCATCTTCATTTTTGATTACCAAATTTTGAAATTTTCAAGATTTGCGTCTTTGCTCTGGCGAAGTCTCATTGCAGGAATGAGTAAGCATTTTGGGTTTTGGTCTGAGGACTCTGCCCTCGTAACTTTGTCTTTGTAGATATGGAATTAATTTTCCACCCGAAATCATGATCCTCTGCCTTTATCACATTATAATCCTCCCCACAGCAACCATTTGTGATACCACGGGCAGATTATGACTTCAAGAGAAGAATAAGCTTCAGCAAACAGAAGCAGATGAGCTCTTAAAGAGATAAAGATCCCATTTTCTTGCTAGTAATAAACAGCAGAAGTGAAAAATACAGAAAATATCTAAGCAAAGCCTTGTCTATAAACAGATTTTTCTGGAAATCACAGGCGACTTTTTCATATTGAAACATAATACTCAATCAGTAAACCTTGACATATTTTGAGGTGAAGCTACTCAGTGAGACAGACTCACATACTTAAATCCCTATTTGGCATGTGTTTCTAAGCACTTTTAGAGCTGCTTAGCTTCTATCAAATTCTTCTGTTACATAAACATACTTTCCCAAAGAGTTTTATCCAGCTAATGGGATGGGAGTGTGGCGAGGGAGCAGTGCAGAGTACATCACAAGGCTTTGGCCAGTAGCCCTCGTGTAAATAATGCACTCAACATTTAGAAAATCTATTCTGATTTCAGAACTTGGAACAGATTTGCTGGGTGTTTTGGTCTCTTAAGGAGTATTTGCACTTACTATGCAATAATCCCTGATGCACACTAGCATTTTTTTCTAAAAGAAAATTTCCATGAGCAGTAAGTTCTGCAATACTAGGCTCCCTGAGTTGTATTTTTCCCTGTTATCCCGGATAGTCCGTAGTATCATATTGAATGATACATTGTAAGTATCTGTTAGCTATTTTACAGTGTAGAAAGAAAATGGGGCAATAAGCTTTCCCATTGCAATAGTGTAGCAGAGTCTCAGATTTACATCTTTGAGTGTTTGGAGATCCTTCTAAATCTGCCCAGATCTGCTGGCTGCAGTGGCTTCCACTGTACTGCTTGCTTTGGTTGATATGGACAGGGTCCTGCTCCCATTCAGATATGGAATGTCAAGGTCTGTCCTTACCTATAGTCTGAATGATTCTATTGCTTCAGTAGAGTAGGAGGGATCATAAAAAAAGATTCAAGAAATTTTGGCTGTACCTTTGCATCATGTGTATTTCACAGCCCTGATGCACCACATTCATGAACCTCCTAGACTGACTAAGTAGATTTGGGCTCTATTTCTGTCCCTCCTCTCCAGTGTGCATGTGTAGAAGGTTGTTACCTGGAAGTTACTTCACCTTCACTTCAACCTTTTTACATCATCTGTTGCATGCAATGTGTATCTATAGCAATTACTAGCATGTGTATGTAGATGTGCATTTGTGTCTTTTGGCCATTTACGGGTATATTTACTTAATTGAGAACACCTTTAAATAATGACGATAGCTGTTTGTCTGTCCGTCTGAGTGTCCAGAACAGACTGTTGCTGTCTTCCCTTGCAGTCTCATGAACTTTAGAGGAGGAAATCCAAATTTCACAGAGCTATACTTTTGATTGTTTCAATTGACGAACATAACAGCATTTTAGCATAACTCTTCTGTGCTGATTTCCTAATTAAAACAACAACAAAAAAGGCAAAACAAATCACAAAACCCAAAAGCTAATGGAAGAGAGGAGAAAAAGAACAGCAGATTTATATGGAAATGTACTGCTCCCACTAGTTTTCTGCTGGCAGGAGTTCAGGATATTTAGATTCACAGCTTAGATTTCTGCAGCTTTATCTAAAATCTAATCTTGCAGAAGTTTGGTTCTAAAATGCTGGCTTTGTTGCATAAGGACTTCAGCAGAGGTGTTCTACTAGAAGAAAAAAGAAAGTAGAAAATAAGGAATTGTTGCATCTCTTCTTGGTTTTGAAAAGAAATATAGTCCTTAAACTGCAGACTGTCACTAAGGACATAGATTTGGCCCACTTATTCTGAAAGCTGATGTTACTAAGTGAATGAATATTTACAACCTGGCCAAGTTTAATATCAACCAACATTGTATTCAGTACAAATGGCCCTTGTCAGACTTGTGCATGCTCATGAGGGGACTCAGTGAAATGAGAGAATGCTCATTGTAAATGCTCTGCAGGTAGCAATAAAGGGATAGCATTATACATGTTGCCATTAAAGGAATGAAATTCTGTAAGGCCATGAGTCATTCTGGGTGATGCTCAGAGGTTTTCCCAGAAAGCTGCTAAAAAGCATTTCTGAAGGGCAGCTTTTCCTGAGTTTATTAATTTGGCCAAGTATACCCGTATTTCTGAGATTATATAATTGTTGCCACCTACCAGTTTTTCTTCACTTTCGTTCTCAGAAAAAAAGTCCACATTTTCTGCCCGTGCTCCCTAAAACCATTTCTCGTGAGGCCAAGAATTAACCTGGAAAATTTTAATTATAAATTTTAAATTAGAACTTTTTAGTTATAAATAACTAAAAGTGTGAGCTTACGAAGAAAAGCAACAGGAGTTAGTGCTACTGGCTGTGTCTATAATACATATAATTGAGCAATATAAATCAAATGTGATCTTAACAGCACTTGGCAACATCTCTTTATTGTTACATGCAGTATATATGGACATTATAGTAATTTAAGGTGAGCATGCCTGTACCTTGAGCTGTTGTTAAGATCCTGTGTGATTTTGCTGTTGTTACACAGCTCCATTCCAGGAGATGCCACACATGATGATGGCTTTTTCTGTTGTAGGGCTTTAGATCAAGTCCTCGCCATGCCAGAAGACGTGTAACACCTCGCCTGGAGGAAACACAGCCTATAGTAGAAGCTCATCATCTAAGTGAGCAGGAAACTTCTGTACGAAAAAGAAAAATCAAGAAAAGCAGCCGAGTCCAACCAGACTTTTACCATTCTGTTCAAGTTACCCCAACTCGAAAACCTGTAAGTATTCTACCTTTAGGGATAAATAGCACTCAAAATATATTATAAAGGCATGTAATGTAATTCTAATTTTTGGGCTATTCATATTCTATTCCTTGATTTAAAAACCTTTTCAGTTCTCATATTCAGCAGCAAATCCAGATGAAAGTTTGTAAGACTGTATTTAATGTTGATGCATAACTCTAAAAAATAATCCAGTTCTGAAGAGGGGTTTTTGAATTTTGATTTTTTAATTTAATATTTAGACTACAGACAATAATCAAATTAGATACTTAATTTGATAGTTTTATAGTGCTATTACTTAACAGGTTTTTATAGCGCATGTGCATTTTATTGAAATTCCTTACTCAGGTTTATCGGAGATGCTATGTACTGAACCAAGTACCATTACTAGATCCAATTTTGAGCTCTCTTCTACTTTATGCAGTATTTACAATCTTTCTGCTCAACAAAACTTAGATCAAATCTCACAATTCTTTGCTCCTCGGCTTAATTTACACACAGTTCTTTTAATACTGATAACCTACTTTTAGTATGGAAATATGACAGTTTGTTGAAGCATACAATTCCTAATGTAAATTTGCATGAAGACCTATTCTGTCCTGCAGGCATAATGCATTTCTCTTTTTAATGAGAGCTCATTGCTTGGATACATTTTCTGACTAACTTTTCTGTGCTTATATTAAGGGGCTTGAACAACTTCTATAAAGTCAGTATTATTAAAAAGGTAACTATTGAGCATACCCTAAAAAAGATTATCTTGAAGTTGCTAGAACCTAACTGAACCTTCCTAGATTGGTGTTAACTGAGCACCAAGAATTATCAGTCAGCTCTGAAGATGGTTTGAGGAAGCATTCCCTAGTGGAATTACATTGCCTGAGCAAGAAACTTGTGCAAAGAAACCCATAGCTGCCGACAACTGCCAGAATGTTTGCCTATTACCTGAATTTGTTTCTCTGCTTTCACTTCGCTAGCCCCATTTTCCTCTGTTCTCTCATGCTTCTATTCATGATTTATTTCACACTGCTCATGTTTCTGTGGTTTAATTTTATCTGATGGATCTGTCTTCTACTCTTCTTAAAGGATCTGCTGTCCCTTTCTTCTCAACCATCTCCCTTTCACTCCCATCCTATCTTACCTTGTCTAGCTCTGTACTCTTACTAGGTCTCCAGCATCTCACCAGGCTCCTGCTGTTCATTATTTACTTCTGATCCTTTCCCTGCTTTGTTGTCCTTCCTCTTCCATCATCAACCCTTATCTTCCATACCACTCCTCCTGGGTTTTTTTTTATTCCTTTTTTGCTTGCTTGTTCATACTTTTTTTCATGGTAGGCCTATGCCAAGAGTAAGCCTGCCTGTCACTGCTGAGGCTGTAACCAATTGCCACTGATTACCAATACTGCGAAAAGAGCATCACTGCCACTGAATTAAAGACCTAAAACTGTAGAAATGGTGTAAGCAGCAGAACAAGAGTTGAAGAATGGATTAGTTAAGCTAAGAAAGCCCTGCTTTTTCCCAAAGTCAGTAACATGTCAGGGACTTCAGGACCAGCAAAATAAAAAAAAATGTATAAGAATAGAAGATGTGCAGTGTTACTATATAACTTCACTTCGTATCATTTCATGTGTCTACTGTGTCTGCTAAAAGCTGCCACTGAAACAATAATAAATCCCAGATTTAGAGGAAAGTTCTCTCAGTGCCGTCACCATTATGTCACTTCCCTGAAACTGCTTTTGCAGCGTATCTTTTATAGTTATATAGTTCTTCTGATAGCCTTTCCTTTTACAGTCTTGATGAACTCACATTTCTACAAAAAAAAAGAATAAATTATCTTTAATAGATTACAATCCAGAAAACATAAGTCACCAATTCCATTTCTCATGGACATTTTAAGTTATTCGGAGTGTATTATTAATGCCATGGTGACAGGGTGAATAAGGTTTATGCCATTGCCATGACAAATCACTGCAGTGTTGTGGAGTTCCAGGCAGTCATCAGGATGTCCATCCTGCAGTTTATCACTTCTTTGTCCCACTTAGTCTCAATGTCTTGAAGTTGAGAAACTTTTGACCTTCATCTTTTACAGTTTTACATGATTCAGTGCCAGAAATGCTCTTCTTAATCTGCATAGTTTCTTTCCCCTTCTCCGCCCTGTTATTCCTAGCTCTGCCCACTTGAACCAATCTAAATAAATCATCTGTTGTCTTGATGTTTACATTATGGCCATATTCTGCTGAGTCATCACTTGAGAAAAGTAATGTATGATATCTGCTAACTAGAAGACATAATTTCTCTTCATAAAACAGTTCTCCTTTTTTTTTTTCCCTACTCATGCCTTTTTGTCCCTATTTTCTGACAAGTATCTCCAAAGTAACTATAAAAGAACCTTATGGAAAGCATTTTCTTTGCTCCAGGAATTTTTAAGTCCTGAAATATGTTAGCCTGTGTTGTTGTCATATTAAGATATATGCATAAATACTTTTCAGATACTTCATTTAAAGCTTTGGTGGATATTTCAATGCTAGGCTTTCTTATTCTTGCTAATTTAGACTATTTTGTATTTGGTTGGTTTTGTTGTGTCTTAATCTTGTTTTGTAGTTTCCTAGCTGCTGCTATAATTATCTGAATTTGCTTGTATTATTTCTTACTTCCTGCATAGCAATCTGAGATCTTTCCAGTATTGTTCCTGATCTTGTCAGAACTAAATTAGTTGTAATTGTTTGGATGGGAGTACTCCTGCTGAAGACCATAATTGCTTCACTTGAATATGTACATGAGGAGATGTTTGCAGAAATAGAACATTAGTTTTCTCTGAAATTTTAATTGCTTTTTTACACCTTCCAGGTCATTAATGGGGACATTAAATATATTTTGTGCTAATACTGATCCTTGCCAAACAAAGTTTGTAAGGCATTTTCATTTTCATTCATCTTACTCTAGTGCAACATGAACATAGTGCAGTGGATTACCCTTTTAGGGCACATTGTTGTATCTTGTGCCCTGCAGGTCACCCTCTCATTGGTGGCTGTATTATTTGTGCTGACATTCTCTATAGGTGGCAGTTTTACATCAGCTTCATATGGAGGAGGGTACGGATACCTATTACTGATGTGTGCTTTGAATTTTTGAACACGATGGAGAACTGTTGAGAACAAACAACCGTGTTTTGTAGTGTGATTGCATGCAAGTCAAGGGAGTGTTATGTGTCGCTCCTTTCACAAACTGGGTACCAGCTTCTGTATAGGTAGTTACATTTTCTGAAGGTGTGGAAGGATGTACAAAAGCCTCTTGTTGTGAGCTTGCTGCTGTCTAGCAATACTTCTCCGGGGCAGATTTTAAACTGAGGGTTCTATTACAAGCATTTTGCAAATATTATCTATATTTTAAATAGTGGTCTGCTCTGAAGCAAAGTATAAAACGCTGAAAATGATTAATAGGTGGCCTTGAGTTTGTGTAAACAAATGTGGCTCCTGAGCTGTGGGGTCAGTTAGATGTACAGTTCTGCCAAACAGTGTTTGTATGTCTCTGAACATAATTGAAAAGAGATGCTGTCAAAGCAGAGTCTTTTAACATCTCTGTTGTTAAACAATTTGAGGGCTCCCAAACTGACCCACTCATGCAGCCACCAGGGATTATTTACAATCATGAGATGTGGTACCGAAATTTGCACTTTCGTTTGTCATGATCACTCTTAAGACGTGTGGTAGATGAGACTACACAGATTGGGTCATAAATAAACCTGTTTTCTTCACTTTCAGATGTGAAAGCCCTCTTTCTATTAAAAGCCTTGTACTTTACACATCCAAAGATGGTCTATTTTGCCCCAGAACTGTAGCAACAGCATATATTGAGGTGATTATCTACTAAATAGTGTTACAAAAAAAGTATCTCTGAAGTAACCTACAAAGAATAAACTGATGACAAATAATAATCTCAGAAGCACTGCTGATTGTAGGTATCCCTCAGAGTCTCCTAATTTACCTGTTTCTAATTATTTGAAGATCGGCCTTTGCTGAAGCAATTTAGCTCCTTAGGGGTGGGTGCAGCACTGCTGTAAGTCACTACAAGGAAACCAGAAAGAGGTCAGATGTCTAGGAGATCACATGTGAAAAAAACCTAATGTGAGCAGCTTCATTTGGCTCCACTGAGACTAATCTCATGGCTGAAGTGAAACTTGCACTGTAGAGACCCTGATGAAGAAACCATGAAAGCAAAATTTGGTCACTTTTTAATGCATGTAAAACCATAAGCTGTCCTATTCATGGTCTTTTCAGCTATCCTGGTTTTTACTTACGTGTGTTTAAGCTTTAAAACTTATGAGAAAACCAGTATTAGAATTCTGTCTGAAAAACACTAAGGAGTTTTTTTAAACATCTAATCCCAAATAAATTATATAAGTCTCAGTATTTGCTGACAACTTACTTGAGAATGATTTTTTTTATATGGACAAAGTTGTGCTACAGGGCTTTTTAGGAGTTTTTAATATATCTCATTAAATAATATCCATTTCGTTAATTTCCATTTATTCTTACTCATATGTTATGTACTAATTTTCCAATACCATGATGTCCTTTACATGCTATTTGAATGACCTAAAACATATGAGATGCAAAAATTGCCCAGCACCCTGCACAGGACTTGGTTAATTCCAACTATTAGCTATTTAATCTATAGATTGCATTCATATCTTCGTTCTTTTGGAGACATCTGCTCATACTGGATTGTGTCTCCTGTGAATTGCATTTAGAAGCAAACTTGGCAAAACATTATCATACCATCTTTCACTTTCAGCATTTTTATTAACATTATATTAATGTTCTGAAATGTATGACAAAGCTGTGAGCTGTCAGCATGTCATGTCTGCGTGCACGTGTGCACACACGCGTGCACAGGTCCTCTCTCAGGACAGTCTGAGCACAGCCATAATGAAGAAACACAGGGAACATGTGAATGCTTATGAAAAGGGAAACAAGAACTGCATTTTTTTAATTTTAAGACTGCTATGGTTTAACCCGGCAGGCAGCTAAACACAAACAGCACCATAGAGCTGTTTGCTCACTTCCCCCAGTAGCATGGGGGAGAGAACGAGAAAAAGGTAAAACTTGTGTGTTGGGAGAAAGTTTAATCAGACAGAAAAGGAAGGGAAAATAATAATAATTATAGAACAATGTATAAAACAAGTGATGCCCAGTGCAGTTGCACAGCACCTGCTGACTGATCCCCAGCCAGTCCCTGAACAGGAGGCTGCCACCCTCAGCCAGCTCCCCCCAGTTTTGTTGCTCAGCGTGATGCCATACAGTATGGAACATCTCCTTGATCAGTTGGGGTCAGCTGTCCCAGCTGTGTCACCTCCCAGCTTCTTGTGCTGGCAGGGCAGCATGAGAAAGAGTCATTGATGTAGTGTCAGCCCTGCTCAGCAACAATTAAATCATCAGTGTGTTATCAACATTATTCTTACCTTAAATCCAAAACATGGCACTGTACCAGCTTCTAGGAATCAAAATAACTCTACCACAGCTGAAACCAGGACAAAGACTTAAAAGATATTGATGGGGATTTTGAGAAGCTCCTGACAGTTTATTAGGTGATGGTTTCATGAAGTTTTTAACGAGATTTAAGCATCTGATGATCTTAAACTTCTTTTACAATACCTCAAGGAACCTATTTTAGGTGCTAGGATCTTTTAAAATATGACTATTAATGCTAAATCCAGTCATGTTTGAAATGAAGAGAAAGCTTTCAGTGGCCATTAGGTTGACTTCGAAGTTAGTTCTTTTTCCAGGCATATGCATGCCTACCAAGAGACTGTTTACATCTCGGTTTTGGACTGCTGTGTTTTATTGCTTTTTCTGATAGCAAGTAATTCCTCACAGATAAATTCTGCATAAACAGTTTTGCCCAAAGAGTTCATTTTCCCGCTGTTCTTCCAGCTTCTGTGACCTCCTCCCTTGCTGCCTGCTCCCAATTTCCTCTTGGCTGCTTTTCCCTTTCCACGCTGCAGCTCATCCATTGCGTTACAGTAATTGTCCGTTTCTTCCACTCCTTTTGCCCAGCTCCAAGGCAGTTTAGGTTTTTAAAGGGATTTCTTAAAGGTGTATTGCCATGAGTTTCACTAGGCCAGGGAGGTGATTGCATTACTATTTTAAAACTACTTTTTCCTAAAACACAACAGTGATATGTTAAGAACTAGATCTGATATTTAAAATTATTGTTGTCTTTCTAGTAATTTTTTTGTATAGATGAGTTACTACAGCTATAAAGCATAGTACAAAAGAAACAAGTTAATTGCAATAGTGCTAATAATTGATGACACATGTATGCAAAAAGACATAGAAATAAGCATAGCAGTAACAGTATGAATTTGTATTTAGAGCACCTTAACTGACTTCTAGCTCTTATTTGGAGTGTTAAGGTCATTTGAATTGATTGTCTCCTGTGGTCGCAGATCATGCTTGTTTTGAGTGTATTTACTTAGATTTAAAGTTACGTGGTTGAAAATTGCATCAAATCTGTGTTATTTTTCTGTACACCATTGCAAATCATCCTGTACCTGTGGGCAAAGCCCTCTAATATAGCAGGATTTGTCTTGATAGGTGAGCTGATTCCATGCCGTTTTTATTTTGTCTGAGCCAATTTTCATTCCCAGGGCAAATGTTTATTTAGTGAAAATCGGATGAGAGCTTAAACCAGTCTAACTCTCTTCGATCGGAATTGTTCAAAGAGGGTCGAAGTGCACCCTTGGTCCTTGGAGCTGAAGCTAACTTGCTACTAAATTAGAAGTGATTGGGAGAAAATATTCTTCAGCTATTGTTTCAAAGAAATAGAGTTGTAAAACTCTGGCTTGAAAAATGTCTAATAATTTTTTTTTGCCACTGTCATTTTGCCATGATTTCTATTAACTGGGATTTTGTGTTCATTGATAAAATTTTACTATATGCATGCAGCCTAGCCTCACTGAGAAATTAAATTTTTAGCTGTTCAGAATTTTCCTTTTTTAAATCCCAGTGTCCTTCTGTGAGAGCTAGTAATAGAAACCTAAGCTGCTAAAATGTGCTAGCAGTCTTAACTGTAAGAAAAAATGTTTTATGTATGTGATTATAAATGGTAAATTCTGTACAGTAGCTGAAAGCAGGTTAAAAAAAAATTAATCAGCTCTGATCTTGTTGATAGTGTTGTTTGCTCAACTTAAAATGACCAGTAATTGTCTCACAGATGCATAGTAATTATAGTCTAAATGCAGATGTTTCCTTTTCCTTCACTGCCACCGGAGTCACTCTTCAGAGTTGTATTGTGTAACATCCTACTGTGGCACATAAAAGTACATCTTTATATAGCAGGGACTCCCTTATCCATTTGTATTTACATGTAACACTACACATGGGTATGATGTTAATAGTTTGGCAGAGGCAAGTATTCAGATATTATGAAGCACTGGAATTAAGGTTACACGTTCAGTTTTAATTCAGTGGATTATGCATCTGCGTTGTCATACAGTCTTTAATTGTATGATGGTGTACTGGTTTTTCACAGGATGTACTCTGCATTCATCATAGGGTGGAAGTGCTCTTAGGATGACTCTTATGCGTAGGAGTTCTGCTGCAGAAGTTGTAAAGTGTATAAATGAATAAAACAGGAGATTGCAGGAAGACAGAGGATCTCTTATTTCTTTTGAAAGTGTGAGTGCTGCCTTGGAGATTGAAGGGTAGGCACAGGGTCACTGTAAATGAGTTGAACAACTGGTTTAAAACATTTTTTTATCTTCCATTTTCTATGTGCCTGAATCAAAGCATGTAGTTGTGTCCCCTCGGTTTCCTACAAGTTGGGTTTACAGAAGTTCTCAAGCTGCCATTCACCACTGAACTCTGTGTGTGCTGTAGTCTGAGTATTATTAATATGTAATTCTAATAGCTCTTAAAGGTCAGATCTCTGGCATCTCAATTTGACCTAGGTAAAAAAACCTGACCTCCTGGTTTAGTTTGAATCCTATGTAATGGGAGTGAAGCAGTCAGATACTACTGTAGCGATAAGCACCACGAAACAGTCAATTAAATAATAGTTCCTTCTTCACAGAAGTATTTGAATAGCATGAAGTAACTTAAGTTCTAGGGCTGCCCGTTGAACTGAGGATAACAAACAAAATACTGAATAACTGTTTATGGAGTGAATATCACCCATCATTTGCACTAAATAAGAACAAGACTTTTATTAAGACTGTTACTGAGGATGTAATAGTATATGATCACATCATTATGACTGCATCATGATATACAAATAAACAGGCTGAACCAAGGCTGCATGGTGACCCTTAAGTCTGGGATTTGGTAACATTTTAGTACTTAACTTTTCAGCCTTAAGAAAAGTATTTTAACAGGAACTTTGTGATTAATTTCCTACTGTTGTTAAAAACAAACCGGAAAAGCTGTGCTGTGCAGCTCATTGGCAGGTTTTGACACTTCAACTACAGTTTGGAAAATTCTGCTGGATTTCAGGGAGAGACTGATGGCATTTGTATTCCTCATAAGAATCAGTAACACAGGAGAAGAGGAATTTTTTTTTCTAGAGGAACTCTCAGATATTTGCTCATGGCTGGATTTGGGGTGAAATTTCCCTTTCCTTCCAGGCTCCTTAGAGGAATGTGCTTTCCTGTGCTCATTCTTCCCGAGTGTGGCTCTTTCTGCCATGTCTCCCAGCCTGCTCCTGACCTGCCTCTGCCCACTGCTAACTCTTTCCTTGCTGTCAAGTCCTCACTCTTCTGCTGACCTTGGCCCTTCTGCTCTTGCTCTGTCAGTTCTTGTTTCACCCCTTCATGTCACAGCCCCTCTCAGATCTACCTGGTCAGTCCTCTCATTGCTCTGAGGCACTTGTTCAAGCAGTCTCTTTGATTTCTGTGCCTCCCTGCGGCCTCTGGTTGCATACTTCATTCCTTGGCTCTTGTCTGTCTTCTCTGAAACCTTCTCACACACAGTTCACACCCTCCTTGTTCATCAAAATACCTTGTTCAAAGCCTCTTGCTGAGGCAGTACCAGTTTCGTGCCAGCATGTGAGATCCTTAGCTCTCCCCCAGTCTGCTTCCTCCAGCGCTGATGGTTACTAATCCCAAGAGTTACCTTGCAGGTCCATTTCTCCTGTAGTCTTTATCCACAGTCTGCTGCTCTCTTGAGTGCTTTGCAGCTGCAGCTCCCAGACTCTGACAGTCTCTGTGTTTGTCCCTCAAGCTGTCAGTCCCAGTGTATTTCTCCAGCCCTTTCCTCCAGCATGCTGGTTCCGGTGTTTGTCCTCTCTACAGTCACATCGTACGGCTTCTTCCTCTTGCTGGCTGAGCACGGCTGAGCGAGTCACGGAGGGCAGAAAAGAAACAGCCTCCTGCCTCTCAGGTCTGGTGCCTGCCTTCCCCTGCTCTCCACGCCTCTTGTCCGCACTGCCATCAACCTGAAACCATGGCAAGCAACGATTAAATGCAAAGATTAGTTTTTCCTCTGGATCTCCAAGCTGGAAGGATCCTGGCCAGCTCCTTGGTGGGGATGGTAGGTGTCCCGAGGGTGGAGGTAAGAGCTGTGAGGGTGAAATTTGCTTGGTCATTCTCTGAAGGTGGGGTATTGGTCTGGCACATCTAAAACCTCTGAGACAGTCTTTGTTTAGGGGGTGCCAATCTGAAGGGATTTTAGATGATACATTGAAGACATTTTAGTTAAGAAATTTGAACATGGCCTTGTTAAAAAAAAATAAATCTGGTAAAATAAAACTGGTAGTTACCTGAACACTAGGAATGGTAAAATCAAACTATTTACCTTTGCAAAGAAGAACTACTAGTGAGGAGACATTAAAAGAAGTTAACCTGCTCAGCAAAACGAAAAAAGGAGATAGAGAGGAGATAGAACGCAGGCTATGAATACACTGGGGAAGCAAAAAAGGTTATTTAAGGAAATGAACTTTGTTGTTGCAAAAAACCCCCAAAAGACCAGGAATAAGTTTGAGGTGGCAACTAGAAGATCGCTCGTAATCAAGACAGCAGGAGGTTCTGCAGCAGTTTTCCTGTCAGAGTAGTGAGACCAAACCCAAACTTTAAAAGCTTTACTTTATGCTCCCTGATGCCAGGGATAGCAGATGATATTTATACCTCAAAGACTTATCACTCTGACAAATGTAGACAGATTTTTAACAAAGATGGCAAAAGACTTATGTCTAGCTTAAAGCATATTCATATTTGAAGTACCCATCCCAAAGCCTCCAGTCTTCTCAAAAAAGATCACTGGGATATTTTTTACTGTTTACAAATAACTACTGGATGTTTTCATAGTCTTGCTCTCAGGCTTCTCAGTCAGCCTTTGACTAAAAATTTTCAAGAAAAGTAAACCTTGGGAAGGGAATACTTTCAAGCAAACTTAAGATAAGGAAACTCAAAATGGATTTTATAAGAGAAAAATCTCATAATGTAATTATTAATAGTAGTGTGTGTAATTATAAGAATATGTATTTTCATATAATTATAAGAATATGTATTTTCATATAGTTAAGTGTTGATTGCTGGATTGACTCTTCAAATTTAGTTCTAAAACATGGAATTGAAACAGTTTGAAAACTTGTTTATTTCTATAAGGAGGGAAACTTATAAGTCAAGTGTGTTAACTGTTATTACTAAAAGCAGAGTATCAGTACTACTGTTTTAGATTTTCTTAATGCCATTAAAAAAAAAATTCTTCTCTGTCCTCTTTTTATTTTTTCTTGAAAACAATCTATGCCTATCAGAGGTTCAAAAGCTACTTAGAACTTTAATTTGCTCTTTGCTTTCCAGGGTGTTTCCATACCCTGATATACCTTTTATAGCAAGGGGAATTTAGTTTGCTATTAAAACATAAATATATAATATAATACAGTCTACAATGAAAGTTTAGGAGACTGAGAAAAGGATTTCAAGCTAGATGATTTCTTATTCCAGACTCCTCCTCTGTTACTTGGTTGGCCTTGTAGGTGTAGTAGGCAGATAAAACTGTGTGCCTTCCTCAAATCTTAGTTATTTTGTCATGTTATGCTCTTTGTGTATGGCAGACCAGGAGGATCTGGGTCTGCCCTACCTGAATGAATACAAAATAGCTGCAATTAATAATTAACACAAAATTTATTTTTATATAATGGGAAGTTTTCTTGCAACAGTTATATGCAACAGTCATCTAAGGTATATACATTTCTTATACAGAAATAATTCACCATTTTGAGAACATGAAATCCTGACATTTTAGGTATTAATATAGGAAGCATTAATTTTGAAACAAGATAACAATAATTATAACAGAAGAGCACTTATATTTTCCTGATGGTTTTAGCATAAAACTTAACTAAAATACCTATTCCCCATACTGTAACTTCTCAGATACTCAGAGCTCAAAATATTATTTCCACATCTGCAAAACCTTCAGTACCTTTCTGTTGGCTTCTGTAATGTAGGTAAGCTATTCCAAGATTAAATCCTGCAATTCATATTGAAAAACTAAGTAGACGAAATAGATGAGGAATAAAGGAATGGATTTAATACCTAACATATCACGGCTGTCATGTTGATGATATTGTTAATTTTAAAGTGGCATTCAGAAAGAATCCACATTTTTGTTAGCAGTTCTACTAAGAAGCTTTTCGAAAGAACACAAAAGCCTTTGGCACAGTTATTAAACTGAATATTATTTGGTCCCACTTGCATGCAGGTCTTGGTTACACTGCAGGAAGTATGCCTTGCTTTTCAAGATATTCATATGAAGAAGAAAAATAACAAGCAGGTTTTTCTTGCACAGCAACATACTTTTTTTTCTCTCATGATGGCTATCTTCCTTGGTGGATGTTGTTGAGATCTGTGAAGATTACTTTGACAGTATCTGATCCCTCAGCTCAATCTCATAGGTAACAGGGAGTTATAAATGTGGAGCATCTATCAACCTTCTGCTCCTGAAAGCAGAAACTCTACTCTTTGTAGTTTAATATTCACTAATTTCTTTTATTTAGCTACTAGACGATAGTATCACTTCAGACTAATAAGTGCTTGTAATTTGGTGTATTTCTGCAGAATTCATACATAAGCTGCACAGTGGTTCCTGTTGCTCACATTGCACATGTCACATTCAAGGACTACTTCAATATTTTACCCAATTACTACTTAAAATAGAATGTAGAAGCAGTCCTCAGAGCAGAGATCAGAGCCCAGCCCTTCCATCTCCCCAGAGAGCACTGCGTGCTCTGATGCGAAGCTACGCTCCCTCTTCCTCTTTTCTCATTCTACATCTAGAAATCTTAAACTTTATTTTTTTAAAACATTTTTCCTCAACCGGGAGGTGGTTGAGGAATAGTCTCCAGACTGGCTGCTGGGAGATGAGGGTCTGAGCCTAGGTCTCAAGCTTCTTTTGATAATAAGGAAAAGAGAAACAGCCACTTCACTTCCCTTAGAGTTCAAAAGAAACTAGTGCTCTCTGCTGTTATGAAAGATGACTGAGGACCAATTTCAGAAGAAGGTTTGGGTATGTCCCTGAAGAATGACATGCTTCATCATCCCGAGTGACCAGTTTTTCTAACTACTTGGTTCTACCAAAAGCTCAGTTTTGCATCACGTCACTTCTAGATAAGTAAGCAGGTGGCTAGCCAATAAACATAGTTTGATGTTACAAAACTGTACTGCAACACCCAAATGCATAAGTGGATCTAGCCCTTTATACATTTTGAATTTCGTGTCCTCAAATAACCTATTTCTTCCAGGAAAATTGCATCCATAATGTTATTTTCAAAGTGGGGGAATGATAGAGATTGACCTACTAGCATCCAGAAAATGCTCCACCTTCTTTTGAAAGCCTAAGAAACCATCAGAATTTCCTTGTGTAAATACAATCAAAGACCCAAAAACGCATGTGATAGAATGAACACTGAATGCTTATTTCCATCTTCTCCTACCTTTAGAAAGAAAGAATGTAAGTTCTCTCTACAAAGCAAGTAGATATTGTCTTGGTGTTTGAAAAGCCTACCTGTTTGCAAAGACAGCTTAACATAGAGCCAGACCCTGGGGGATCAGGAGTTTCAGATTTTTCAGATGTGTATTTGCCTTCCAGCTTTCTGCTTACTGTTTTATAACATTAAATACAAACCCAGAAACTCTGCAGTAATTTTTGTATTTCCTGATAATGTAGGCACTTGGAAGTATGGATGTCCTGTTAAGTGAGTGGCACAGGACCAGAGAAAAATATTAATTACCTATATCTGCATCTCCACTGGTGATTTTTTTTAAGTTCATCATCATTGGTTTTACATCATCCTTGTTTGTACTTTTATTTGTGTGTCTGTTTTGAATTTTGATCCTTTCTGACAACATGTAGTCCCAAGGGACTCGCATAGCCTGATTACATACATTGGATGTTTTGTGTTCCGCATTGCATTATCATCTAATCAGGTTAAAGTGGTAAAGATTTACTAATGGGAACATTCAGTTGCCCTAGATTTTGTCTTAAATTTGTTAAGTTATTTTACTTTAAAAGTTGATCCACTTTAATATCATTCAGTCTGGGGTGTTAAAGGACAAAAATAGCCTGTTACTTTCGATTGATACTCTAAATTATTTTAAATTAGAAGGATTTTGCTGAAACACACTGACTAAAATCATTATTCCAGTGCTTCATTTCTGTTGATACTTATCCATTTCCCTCAATGAATATAATAAAAGAAAAAAAATACTCTGGGAATTCTGACATAGTTTAGTATAAGTGAAATATAAATAACTCATAACTAAACTGAAAATTAAATGTCAGTCAGTGTTGACCTGTGCTTCCTACAGCTTCCAAAAACTAGCATGAAAGGACTCACTGCAGTGGACAATCTTCTTAAAGATAAAATGTGAAAGTACAAGCTATTTGATTAGAATTCAGCTGGCCAGCACGATCTCTGATGTGTCATAGGGTTGGGGAATTTTTGCAATATGAAGATAATTTGGTATTAGCCTTGCAGCAGCTTTTCCCAGCTGGTTTGCCTGACCGAATTTAAAACCTGACCTCGGCTAATGCTTCCTCCTCCAGGAATGACAGTGTACAGCCCACCTTGACCCTTTCAGCTCCTATTTACAGGCGGCTTACCTGATCTCTGGTGGTGTGCATTACTCTACACCATTTGCCAGCTACACCATCTTCCACTCAGTTTCCACCTGATCTTCTGCAGTGCCTCACCTATGACAAACAGCACTGCTTTCCCTCCGCAAGGGAAATCACGCCTTTGAACTTGGCCGAATCCCTCTTACAAGAAGTGTACTAAATGCTTCTTTGAAATCATCCCTGTTACTGGAAACCAGCTCGGTTTTATAGCTCAGTTGCAAGCCTGACTCTCAGGCGGCTGCTGCAATCACCTGATTTCTTAGAATCGCGTCGGCAGCGGCAAAGGGAGCTCGGCTCTCGCTGTGCCGCTGCCGCGGAGCCCTCCGCTCCCGGGGACTCGTGTGCGCTGTGCACCCCCGTGCGGCACCGGCAGCGAACCGTGCCACGGCAATCCCGGGCCCTGGATGCTGCCAGCTCCGCTTGGCTGAGCTCCCGTGACACCGAGGGGCTTCGGCGCCCAGGCCGCCCCGCGCACAACTGCGCTGCGGATGGAGCCGCTCCTGTGGAGCAGCCACAGAGGCTGCAGAGAGGCTTTCAGGATGCTGAGCAGCAGCAATGTGTAATCGGAGGCAGAGAATAAGCCGCTATAGCAACTGGGCTGTGACCTTACAGGCCGTCAAGCTAAGAGCAGTCAAGCTCTGCCCCTTGCTAAGTCCCTAAGAGTAGGCTAAGTAAGGATGATCAATATTTTAGCAGATATAAAAGATACTTCACTCAGGTAGCCTCCAAAAAAGCATTGTGTATTATTACTGTTAGGTTTTTGACTTGCGCACAGCAATGCGCTTTATACAGAAATAACAGAAGGGCCTTACATATTTTGATTTTAACAGAGTATAACAGCCTTTTTTTCTCACGTGTTGTCCTAATTGGCCAGGAACCTTTTACAGAATAGTACAGATGTTCTGCATTATTTCCTATTTTTAAAACTGCTTAATATGTTGCTCTGATAATGGAATGCTTGTTTGGGCCTTATAACTCTATCATGGAAAATTTCTATGCTAGAAACATAAGAGTCCAGTGGGATGAGTGGTACACATGTTTTGAACAATGCCTGTGCAAAGAGGGAACAGTTACAGAATTCTTACCAAGGCTGTTAATTTACTCAAGCAGAGTTGTTCAGTTCATTATAAACATCTTTGGAATAGCAAAGTCAAAAATACTTATGTGCTCAATACCTGTGTACACATTACTCAGAAGTATCTCCATGATGAATAAGAAAGTAGACTGTAATTAAGTTAGAAGTTGACATTTCTTAATGTTTTCTAGATTTTGCTGTTATGAAAAATTCCTTTCTGAGCTTCCTACATTGTTCTGAAAATGAAACAACATGGTTTTTGAAGGACTAAAAGCTGAAGTGGGTTTTGATTATTCATTTGGTTACTGTGTGTATTAATTAAGGTAGGATAACTTAAAAGCAGATAGCTAGTTGTAATACACATAGATGTCAAAGACTGCTCTACGATTGCCTGTTCAGTTTGATTTCTCACAAAATATGTGAGTGGGGTCTTCTCACATAGCTTATCTTCCAGGATTGTAGCAGAGCTGATTAAAAGGCAGACTCCTTTTCCCTAAACTTGACATCTCAATAGACTGATGGTACATAATGAACAACCACTCAGCAGTGCTTTTGGCTTCTATGGGTAGGAGGAGATGTTATCAAAAATAATAATGAGTTATGAAGGCCTCTTTTGAGAAAAGGAAATCCTACTGGATAAAATTTATAGATTACTTTCAAGTCTAAATCTGAGAGCTGAGAGATTTTTCCCCAAAACTTCAATAGTAATTGCTATTGTACTTTGTTCTTGCATATTTCAAGCTGCTACATAAATACTAACGAACTATTGCTATAGCACCTCACAACACTATGTTTGGGCTCTTTCCAACTTTGATATTATAAGCTATAAATGCAAAAGGTGAAGAAGTTGAAAGTCAAGATCTGTCTCCGTGGGTCTGTGTGATCCAAAGGTACTGAGGGTTGCTGATCAGCCAAAAGAAGGTACAGGCCTGAAGCAGGATGTTCAGAGCTGGGATTAAAGGCAACACTTTCTCTTCTGTGGCAAAATCTGCAGCTAAGGACAGGCTCGAAGGAACCTAATCCCTGATTAAGCACATGAGGGGCCCTGGTAGCCCTAGCTGGTACAGCAAAGTGCCCTGCAGCAAGCTGAGCACTTCTAGCTCCTATCAGGAAGACACCTATATGTGACCATCCTGCTTTATGAGATCCAGTTGTAGCTTATTGTACAAACTGACAGCAAAATATTCTCTGCACTAGAACTAATTATGAAGGCAATCAGAGCTGGTATCAGACATCTCACGGTTCTGTTTTTCTGCACTTACCTTTTGCTCTCTTCACATCATAATACAGTGAACAAGAATCCGGTTAATTGGTTTTATGTATTCATTCCCTCCCTTCTCAACTCTCACATTTTGAACATCACCAGGGAGTACTGTAGAAGGAGAAAAGAGAATTGGGATATAAGTGAAGGGGTTTAGAAGGAAAAAACACTAATAAGTGATCTCTTCTTATTACAGCAGATTATTTAACAGTGTATTATTGTTACTTCTATGCAGAGCAAAGAGTGCATCATGATGTTTCTCTGGATTAGGCAGATTCTGAGTTTTAATGGGTAAAATACTCCCCATGACAACTGACAGTAAAAAAATTCAGACAGCAACAATAAATTCTATCAGATCTCAATCACTGTACAAATTCCTTCTATAAGTAAAGGTACCCTTTAAGCCCCTTAATAGAAAAAAAATAAAATTAAGAAAAGGGCTACAATACAAACCTAAAATACTATCTGGTTTAGTATCAAATCTGGAATCTAGAATGGCTGAATGGGGCTGTTGCTGTGTAACAAAATATGCTGGCTTTAAACTGAAAGAGGGTAGATTTAGATTAGATATAGGGGAGTAATCCTTCACTATGAAGTTGGTGGGTCACTGGAACAGGTTGCCCAGAGAAGCTGTGGAAGTGCTCAAGGCCAGGTTGGATGGGGCTTCGTGCAACCTGGTCTAGTGGAAGGTGTCCCTGCCCCTAGCAAGGGGTTGGAACTAGATGGTCTTTAAAGGTCCCTTCCAACTCAAACAATTCTGTGATTCTATGATTCTACTACACCTGTAAAAGTTGACAACAGCACACACCTAAAAATTAACATAATTGGATGAGCATCAGGTTGCACTTTTGAAAGGCTGTAACAGTAGCTCCCACATGAAATGACACATCAAACCCATCATTTTCTTGTCTGGTGTGCTGGAGAAACCACAAATCCCTACAGAAATCAGAAAATACAGAGGAAAAGGAATAGCACCTTGCTGTCCATTGTGTCCTGATAACCTGTGTTTAATGATGTACCTTAAATTTCAACGTGATCCCGAACTGTTACTGTTCACACATCTCCGTTTCCCACTTTACCATATACAGGGAAGTCAGAAATGGCAGCAGTCCTCTCCCTGCACTGCATCAGTGTTTATTTACGTTCCTGGAAGAGCTCTTTCTTGAGTAGCTGGGAAGTCTAAAAGTGGATACAGTCTATACTCCGAGATCAGTTGTTTGTTTGCCGAAGCCGCCTGGCAAAGTGTGACCGAAGGCTGCCCATCGTGCCCTGCTGCCCAAAGGGGCTGCTCTGAGAAACCGTGTTCCTTCCTTCCCTGCTCCCCTCCGTCCCCGTTAGCCAGCCGCGCCGGGCTGTCCCCGGGAACGCGGGGCAGGAGGGGGCCCGGGGCGGTAATAAAGAGCCCGGCCTTGGCTCCCGGCGGGCCTGGGTCTGTCCCAGGGGCGGATTTACCAGTAGCTCGGTGATGGCAAATTTTCCCCTTGTCCTGGCGGGGGAGCCAAACGCCATCGATCTGTAGCCGGGAAGGTTGCTGTTGGGTTTTTTTTTTTCGGGCTGTTGTTGCCGCTGGGTTTATTGTTGGGGAAGTGGGAGGCTCATTTGCGAGCTGGTTGCCCAGCCGCAGGCCACGGCTCTACCCCGACATCCCTCCAAATGCATTCCCGCTAAAGACCGGCTATTTTTTGGAGGATCAGCCTCGGCTCTCCGCACACGCACCCCTTTCCCCTCTAAATTCACAGCAATGGTGAGCGGCGGCCCTCTCCCCTATCCGCCTTTTCCCGTGAGATGCTTTTCCACGCCACGCGGGGCGGGTATTCGCCGGCGCCACCTGAGGCCCCTCGTCCCGAGCTGCTCCCCACGCACCCTGTCTGTCTGTCTGTCTCCCTGTGCAGAGCTCCGGCAACGCGTCCTACCGATGCTCCATGTCGTCCTCCGCCGATTTCTCCGACGAGGAGGACTTCAGCCAGAGGTCGGGGACGGTGTCGCCGGCGCCGGGGGACACGCTGCCCTGGAACCTGCCCAGACACGAGCGGTCCAAGCGGAAGATCCAGGGCGGCTCGGTGCTGGACCCCGCCGAGCGGGCCGTGCTGCGCATCGCCGGTAAGGCGCGGTCGGGGGCGGCCGGGCAGGGGGCGGCCGGGGGCCACAGGGACCTCCATCCCTTCTGTTTCAGAGCGCGGCCCCGCCGGGCGGTGACTAAGCTCTTTGGCCGCCTTTTCCGGCTGGGTGAACTGATGCGTGTGGAAGGCGAGCTGAAACACGCGCAGGTGCGCCCATTAAAGTTTTATGCGAAAACGCATCAGCGGCTGGGGGCTGCAGCCGTGGCGGGGGGCGGTTCAGCGGGGCCGGCGCTTTTATCGGCCCACAAGGCCGAGGCAGCCCCCGGCCGCCCTGGGTGGAAGCGGCGCGGGACCGCCCGCAGCGCGGGGAGAGGCCGCGGCGGCCGATGATGCTCCGAGGGGCGGGGGACCAGGCGCCGGTCTTTGTCCGCTCGGGGCCGGGGCTGCGCTCAGGGTGGACGGAGACCGGAACGGAGCCGCCCCGGTGTGCCGGAGGCGCCGACGGGCTCTGGTCCGCGGTCCGGCGACAAGTGATGTCGAAAATAGGGCGGAGGTTCGCATCTCCCTGGCGAAAGCTGGAAACTGCCTGTAAACGAATCCCAGAAAGATGCGGCGGTCCTCAGTTCTCCCCGGGGACACCGCTGTTGTTCTCCCCAGCCACCCCGATTATATATGCACCTCCGTGGGTCCTCTCCCGGGACACCATTTCCCAGGGTAACCCATCCTAGCGGCGCTATTAGCGGGGGCAGCGCTGCGGAGCCGGGCTCG
>VZTD01002534.1:1438118-1469511 GCA_013397725.1 Rhagologus leucostigma | reverse complement strand
GGAGGCGGTGGCCGCCGCCGGGCTGGTGCCGCCCCCTCCGCTCTCCGAGGGGCGGCTACCGAAACCCGAGCGGCCGCGGGGGCGTTTCCTCGGCCAGGCTGGCAGCGCCTCCCCCCGCCCGCCCCCCGCCGGCTGCTGCCGGGGCTTTTCTTGTGCCGCCCCCGAGGCTGCCGGCCGCCCGGAGCCGCACAGGCGGGCAGGGCTGGGCTAGCTGCCGGCCATGGCTGGCTACCTTTCTCCCGGCGCGTATTTCTACGCCGAGGAGCAGGAGTACCTGCAAGCCTACGAAGATGTCCTGGAGAGATACAAAGGTAGGGTAGTGTTCCCCGCGCCGTGCCGCCGCACCCTCCCGGGCTGCTCGCCCCGCCGGGTGTGGCGACTGCGGACCCGAGAGGCGCTGGCGGCCAGGTGCGGAGGACTGGTGGCCCCGGGTCCCTGCGTGGGTCGGTCTGGGGGGATCGGACATGGGCGGCTTGTGCGATAAATATAAATACCGTGTCACCTCACCAGTATGTGACAGACACTCTCGGGTGTTTAAAAGTCGCTTTTCGAGTGCAGTGCGGACACAGTGATTTATGTCTCGATGTGCATTCGTATTTAAAGCTTCGGTTGATTTTTACCTTTTTATTTATTTATTTGTCTGTTTATTTGGGCTAGGGCAAAGAATTAACGTAGTTCGTGTAGAACCCGAGTTTTTTCATCGAATGCAGAAAAAAAGGAAAAAGGCATTTATCATGACGAAGATGCACACAGCTAAATTCATCGTGCTGGAAATGTAAATTACATTGATTTGTTAAGCACATCGGGATGGAAGGGATGGTTTTGGATGATGATTCATTGCTGGTTTTCAGTACGTTTGCTAGTACTAAATCTGAAGAAGCTTATCGAAAGTGTTACAGCTCCAATTTTAATTCAAGTGTGAAAGGGATGGAGTTAACTGTTCACACTGACCCTTCATCCCTGAAATAGTTTTTACAGCATGTCACAGCATATGCTGACATTTGCAGTGCTGAGTCCTTTTGTAATGTTAGGGAATAAGATGTTAGATTTCATATCTGAAGTTTTTCAGCTGTATGTCTTCAGTCAGTCCTGAAGATTTTTGTTAAATGGTTTCCACTGATGGGAATGGGAGTGGCATAGTTTAAGACAGCTTGATTTGAAGATATTGATAATTGATTTTATTTATTCTGTGTTGTTAGTGATAGTATTTTAAAAATAAACCCTCAACAGATGATTATTTTGACTATGAGAACTTGTTAGGTGTGAGTGTACTTTATACTGGTGTCACTTGCAATTTCATGTGTCATTAGCAGTATTGACTAATGACTCCTTTGTGTCTGTTGCCCGTTGTGTCAGTGCAGCTATGGAGCATGTGCACTGTTTCTGCACTGAAATGCATTAGTACATTTTAGTTGAGAAATAATTACCATTTGATGGTTGCCATCATCTTCAAAAGCGTATCTTTATTCCATTCTCTCCTTTTTTTAAGTCATCAATTTATACGCAGCTGATCTGATTTTTGCAAAATTTTGGAGCTAGTAGATGGTTTACTTTGTAAATAACCACTGAGAAAAATTGTTTTTCTCCTTTGGATTACCTTTCATTTCCTGCTAGAATTAGGTTTAATAAGGTTCCTTCTCCTACCAATTACTTGCTTAAAAACCTGGGAAAGAGATTAGGCCTAATTTCCCCTATTTCAATGGGAGTTTGATCAGGAAAAAGACTGAAAGGTTTGTTGTTTTTATGTTGGAATAGAATAGGATTTTAATTAAATAAACTCTGAAAACTAATTTACATCTCTGTAAGAAATAAAGCACATTCTGAAAGTATTTGAGTATATCATATTGTAGGAGTAACAGAGTCCATTCACATGCTATTTTCAGTGACAGCCAAATCCTGAAATTATTTGGAAGGGTCTGTTGTCTCAGTTTTTGGTGTCATATTTGGTATACTGGTATGCTATGTTTTGCTGCTCAAGGTAGACTTTATTCAGCCATTTGGAGCAAAGGTAAAGATTTGGGCTTGTTTTAATTAAGATGTATTTGAAACCTGGAAAACACATTACTTTTTAAAATGTGTTTTCAAGCCAGTCATGATTTCCCATTTGAGTCCCAGTAGTATGACTTCACTACAGCGATTGTTGTTCTGATGACTTGCTATGGGAGCTGATCTAATCAGAAAAGAATTGCTACAATATAGGCTTTGAAGAGGGAGTGCCATTTCTCTGAATTTCTCAGTTTTGTAAACACCTCCTTTAGTAAATTTCTTAATCAAATATGGACTATGTTGACTTTTTAAGATGAGCTTCAATCTATAATTTTAGTGCTGATAGGTTTTTTTTTTTTCCCCCTTTTTACAGTCTGCAGAATGCTTCATACTCATCTAGGCCATTATCAGGGTGCCAAATTATCTATGTCCCAGCTGTTGAATACTGTAACTAGCAGAGTCAGCTGTACAAAATTCACTGTCTGTCTTGGAAGGCTTGGGATCGTATGATGCTGCATCATTAAGATGCTCAGGCAGTTTGATTTAGGAAGATAAAAGCTGCCCCTTTTAATGTAGAAAAATGCAATTTTACTCTTTCTCTGTAGCCAAACTAGGCTGCGGATCTTGAAGGTCATGCAATACCAAGTGCCTTGTTGCTTTAACAGTTGAAAGCAGGATATTTGTGTGTCTCCAAATTCTGTCTGCTGATCATGTCTCTGGCTGTGACAGTAATTAGGCAACTGTTTGCTAAATCTGACATACCACAGAAGTGCTGTTTGCTGTGGGAGAAGAGAGTGTTGTTTTCTGATCTCTGGTCAGCTCAGTTGCTGGCTGTCAATTTTTTTTTCTTGATTAGTAATTATTTGGCAGTATTTCTAAAGCATTTTGATGGAGGAAAAGAAGTCACGTTATCTCAGATGTTTTGGCCATCAGGTTAAATCTACTTATTCAGGGGAGAAAACTGCTTCTTTGTTGGTAGCACCTCTAAGAATTCAAAGGCAAACCTTTATTATGAGAGTGGCGATAAAACATCTAGTATAGTTTATCTGAAGCATTTTACGTATTTCATGTGTGGTTTGTGACTGAATAGGAAGATGAGAAATCCTACAAATATTTGTTAATATAACTAAAAATCCAACTTTTTCTCAAAAACTGTATTTGAGTTCTCTAGGAGGTTGTAAAGAACTTAAAAAATTATTCTTGGTGCTCTGTAAGTTACCTCACCATTGTCTGGGAACAAACTGTAATAAAATTGTTAGCTGTAGCCTTCTTGATAAATTAGAAAATGTCCAATAGTATTTCATATACATTCCATTTTTAAAACATTAAATGCATCTCTGTTAAATGGCATAGGAATGCATTGTTCCGTGCCATTATTATCTGAGCATTAAATGTCTTAAGATTATGATTCTAAGCTGTAAATGTAGTACATTCATTAGATTTCCTCTGCTATGAATCTGAAGTAATAAACTGAGAATCAAGATGTGGATATATCATCCCTCTGAAATAGTCGCTCTTGAATGTATTTTTCAGCTCAGGTAGTCAACTTTTATTTGAATAGCAGTTGCAACAACCTTTTTCTGAAAGATTTTGAACAATTATGTAACTAAGTTGTCTCCACTTTGACATCATTTTTGATATGGGCACATCTGTTAATGGCAGCATGGTTGTGGTATCTGGAAAAGAGCTAATTCTTGGAGTTAAATGTTGAATAAATCATAGTTATTCAACAATGTTCTTTTAACTATGCAAGCCCTTAAAGTTTGAAATACATAGGCTTATCTGGCCTGTGCAGAGCTTTTAATGCTCTAGATTTCTATATCTACATCAATAGGAAACAGATCTGTTAGAAAATTCAGCTTGATGTGACTGCCCATGAAAAATAGTCTTGCAGTTCAAGGTTTTCCCTAAATTGTTGTGAATGCTAGGAAAGGTGTCACATGAATGTTTTGTTTGGAATGGATGCCTGATTAGTGCTTCCTTTGGGTACTTTGGGCTTGCTACATAGCCCTTCCTTGTGTCTGTAGGAAGGAGAGGTAAGTCTGGGACTGGGGACAGCAAAACTCAGGTCAGATTGTTAAACTTTGGTACATTCTGTTTCACTGTTGGCATTGCTCTCCCCCTTTAAAAAGATCTGTAATGCTACACATTCAGCTGAAGCACAGCAAACAGCTCTGTTTCTGTATTCTGAGAACAAAGACACTGGAGATGGACAAGAGCTGCAGGTCATCTGATGCATTTTGTTGCCTGTGTAGGGTTCAGAGACAATGTAATTTGTTCTAATGATTGATTGAGGGTAGTGTCAAGTAAAGCTGTTCTGACACTGGGGACAGGTTTTGAATTAAGATAAAAACAATAGATGTCTGTTGTCCAGCTCCTTTGAGCTGGCTTCAGGAAGGGAGCATTTGTACAGAATGGTTTTTATACATCTGAAAATCAATTGCTGCTGCATTTTAGGAATTTGGAGGCTCCTAAATGTGTTAGGTATCAGACTTAGTCCAGGGATATTCTTCTTCAGAGATGACTTTATAGAGCAAAGACAGGAGGGGCCGTGACAGATGCTCCTGGCTCTGGAATATGCGTATTTCTGAATTTCCTTATTTATGCTTTGAAGTTGGGGACCTGAATTTTTAGTCAGCAGGAATCTTGCTCTTCCAGGCTCCTGGCTATGAACTAATTGGATCTTCTGCTTCAGGGTTCCGATTTTGAATGCATAAGGAAATCCTGAAGTGAGTAATTGATTAGGTAGTTTCCACTATGGATGGTTTTCTTTTACCTCTTTACAGACGCTGGGTAGTATCTAGCCTTGGGCTTGATCAGTTTTAATTTTTTTTTCAAATGGGAAAGTTATTTTGGCTGACTGGTGGGCATGCGTGGATTATCCGGCCGTGTGTCACCTAATCCTTTCTTTGCCACCATGGAAATCTTCAGCAAGACAACACTGTTGTTTCCCATTTTCATAGCACATTTCCTGCGGCAGGTTGCCCTCCTGGGAAGGAAGAATTGTAGCCAACAGAAAATGTCATCAGTTACGGATGGAAACATAATAGCTTCTGTGCTGCCTGAAGTTGGACAGAATTAATGGATGACTTGGGCCACCTAAAAATGTAAAACCTGCAGTTTACTCTGTTCCAACATTCCTCTTTATTTAAAGCGGAAGTTCTGACTTTTAAAGGGCTTGGAGATGGGATATTTTCCTGAGTACATTCGTTCTAAATGTGAATCAGATCTTTCTGATTTGACTTGTGTGAGGTCTTCACTTAAGCTAAGCTGAAGAGGTCTTGGAGTAAAATAGCAAGAACTTGAATGTTGGGCAGTTCTGTGAGGTTTGTCCATGTACAGGCCTTGAGATTTGGGTAGCAGTTTCTGGAGCTGAGTTTGATGAGATACATAAACTGCAGCTGCTTCTCCATGATTTTAATAGGTACCTGTTTGGTTGACTAAGGCAGACAGAATTTGGCCATTGGTTCAAATATCTTTGGTATGTGAATTGGAGCAGAGATCAAAAGTCTGCTTCGTTGCTTTTCTGGTACTTCCCAATTCCCATTGAGTCAGCAACATCTTTTAAATAGAGCTCATAGGAATATTCCATAATTCTTTTTTTAGGATGAAAACCAAGAGGTGGTGAAGTATGAGGGGAGGAAAAAAGGAAAATAAACCTCAGTCACTATTCTGTTAAAAGGCTTGTTTTGTCTCAGTTTATATTTTTGGTTGAGGTGTTAGTAACTGTTTTCTGTGATCTACTTGGCTAATTTCTGGTGGTATTTTGCTTGAAAACCAGATTATGCTTTATTTTTTTCCTCTATGCAATTTAAAACATGCCTGATTTGAGGAATTTATTCCACCATTTCAACATGTACTTGGAGTTAACTGCTTTGTGAAATAAAAACAGGCTTATTCACATGCTTGAATTTAAGTGCAAGTATTTTATAAGTTCAGGCTTAAAATAATAACGTTTTGTAAATGTCAAATATGAATGCAGCTTATTGCTGCATGCCTGAAATGTTTCCTGTGAAACATCATTAAAGCCGTTTAATTTAACAAAGCCTTGTTTTTCTGCAGTGGGTGAAAATATTCATGTACTGAATGCTTCCAGTCAACCCAGCTTTCAAACAGGTGAAACAATGCTTACAAAGACACTTCAGTCTGCTGGTCAAATCCTGAAGAGCATGTTAATAGCCGAATCTTACGAGTTGATCTGTGTAGGCAGACTCGGTGCTTTTGTGGGGAAAGACTGGCTTTGGAAACCCACCCACGCAAGGCTCTTCCCAAGACTGGGGCCCAAGTAATAGTTCGTCCTTTGATAAGGCATAGTCCTGCTAAAATCAGGCCTCCTGTAGGGTATTCCAATTTGGCTGTAGCTGCATTAAAAGCAAGTCAGCGTGTTTCCAGATTTAATTTTATTTTACCTGGGGAGTACATCATTTTGCTGTGGAGTGTTAATCTATTAATTCTTTGGATTTTGTACAAAATGACAATAGGTGCCAATAAATATGTGAAAGGGTGAAGATTCTAGGCAAATGTATTAAGGGTTAAATTCTGCACCTCACAATCACACAATTAGTGTAACTATTTCTGTAAGGCAAGGAGGATTAGGCCTCTGATGGGCTTTCCAGTGGCATAGGCCAAAATCTGCTCTTGATTATAGCCACATGGCCCTTTTGAACTTGGTTTGCTTTTACATGTATCTTCATTGTTCAGTTTCATAGTTAACATGTGAAATTACAGTATTTAATGATGTGTTCTGCAATGCATATAAATACAGATCAGCAGTTAAGTGGGGTTCATAAGCTAATTGTGCTGGAAAAGTAAATTAGTTTGGCCTGAGGTTCAGGTATCCAGCTATCTGACAGCTATGACACTTGGCACCACGTGGATCTAAAATTAGTAGAGCTCTTCTATACTGGGATTAGAGAGATGTGGGTATGTTTTAGAAATGGGTAAAAGTCTGACTCTGTATACAGCTTTCAGAGGCATGTTTTGGGCATTTTGCAGATGAAACTACAGGTGAACAGAGAAGTTCCAGAAAGTCTCTTGCTGTGTACTGAGATGGATATCCTGTCAAAGTCTGCTCACAGACTTTGCTTCTGCCTGATCAAATTACCCTCTGTGTGTTCCTCATATGACAAGTCTCCTAGGCACAGTAGAAGCAGCATTAGAAAATGAGTGTAATCATTTGGACAGACATTTTGCAGTAATAATAATAATGATAAAGCATCCTGAACTGTTCAAGCAAAACAGCTTTTTTGAAAGAGAAATGGCATTTGCAGTGCTGTGGTTTTTATTCAAACAAACTTCTGTTAATTTTGGTGGGAGTCAGGAACTTAGCTATTGATGTTTATAAATTTTTAATGCTTTAAATTACTTTGCCTTCAGATAAATTTTTAATTTTGAGATAAAGGGTTTACATTACGTCCTAGGAATTAGGAAATGACTAGAGCACTTGTCTGGAGAAGCCACTGCTGTGTAGTTGTATACAACTTCTGGGAATAAGGTATTATTGCTAAGGTAGTTATGGTTTCAGAGTAGGATATTTTCAAAAGAATACATAGCAATGTGATTGCCAGACCCAATGACCTTTAATAGCAATTAGGTTCTTCCCTGCTGTTTGTGCCTTGGAAAATTTCCTCCAGTTACTATATGTTCATTACTGAGATCCACCTGATGCTGAAAACCATTTCATAATACATTTCATAATAATTACATAATTAATGTAATACACATATTACAGATTAGTTCTGCATTTAAAACTCAGTTTTTAAAAGGTTTTAAATATGAAATCTTCTGTGGTGGAAAATTAATCATAAGTTTTAGAAAGAAAGTTGATTTCCGAATTAAAAAGAACGTACTGAAATTTTCTTTGTAGAGCAGACTTGTTACTCAGGCTTTATGCCTTCTACCCTCTTCATTCAGTTTTTAAGAAAACAATTGCTGAGAAACATTTGTTGTGGTTTTGGGTAGGTTTTCATTTTTCTTTGCTGGAAATTTGTCTACCTTCAGTTTACACTGGAGTTAAAGCAGCATTTGGCTCAGTATGTCTTTAAAGTAGAGAAGAACAGACACAGATGAGCCACAGGAAGAAAGCCAAAGTTGATTAGGTCCCTTGATGAAATTACTTTATAATTTTACCATGCTCAATAGGATACTTTTGCACTGTATTTTTGTTTCAATATTTTAAAATAGAGCCCTTGTTAATGAAGTCCATATACTTCTTGTGAGGCCAGATCTATCCTACCTCTGAGAATATCCACCCAAATTCTCATTTTCTGCTGCTGCAAATTGTATTAAATGAAATCACATTCCTTCTCGTAGACCTTGTATGTTTCTACTTAAATTGTACATTTATTTTTGCTTTCTCATGGATATACATTTCCTTCAGATCTTGGATTACACTGAGTCCAGCCATCCAACATGCTGTTTAAAATGGGTGTATGGTAGGACTGAGCAGCATCAAACAGTTATAATCTAATTTATAAAGATTATATTAGTGTCCTAGAAACAATACGTGTTTATGCCTTGGTATTTTGACGGTCATACTGAAGCATTTCTTTGCTTTGGGAACCACATAATACTCAGGAGAATTTAAAGAATTAAGTTTACACTTTGAGAGCTTGTGTGTCTCTGCAATAATTTGCAATTTAATACCAAATATAAGGATTAGATTAAATAACAAGTGGGGGATCATCTTTATTCAAAGCTTGAAATGTACTTTGAATTTGGTGCCTAGATTCTTGTAGCCATTTCACTGGCAACACCGTGAATCATCTGTTGGAGGTCTGGGTGTATGACGAAATTGTTGATGGATCTTTGTATAATTTGTGCTGGATATTGGATTTTTCTCTTTGCGTTTCCTCATCTAATACACTTTGAGTCTACTCACTTCTGATCTTTGATCATTTGGCTTTTTTAGGGAATACTTCTTCACTGGAGGTTGGGGAGAAGCTTTTGTTTTTTTAAAAAGACTTTGTTCCTAGCGTCTGGAAGACCCAGTGTGATTCTGTTACTCTACCCTTGGTTCCCCTTTCTTCCTCTTTCTTCCTTCCTTCATCACTTTTAACTTAAAATTTTAGCTGTAGGTTGGATTCCTTGTGGGCCTGCACCTACAAAGTGCAGGCAGAAGATGAGTTTCCTTTGAGGCGCTACTTGTGGAGTGAATTGTACTTCCTTGTCAGGCTGGTCCCTTTCCTCTCATGGTGGAAAAAGAGAAGACCTCTATTCCATTCTCCTTCTGCCTGCCACTGGCACAGAGAGCACTCTGGAGCACTGGCTCTAGTCCTAGGAAGCAGTGTGGGCTTCGCTCCCTGAATTGTAGTTGAAGCTGTAGAGACATCTTTGAGATCTTTCTTATCATAATGAAATGTAAGAACTGTGTGTGTTGAATGAGATTTATCAGGCTGTGTGGCCATGTGCTGGTTTGTGCTGTGAACTTGAGTTCCTAGAGTCGGGATCAAGCCTGACTGGAACTTGAGTACCAGGTCATGCACTGACGTGCTTGTGTCCTCCTGTGAGCGAAATTCAATGCTAGTTTAATCCTTGTCAGGGAAAGTGCAGAGAGAGGGAACACCACCAAGGGGACAGACAATAGTGTGATCGCTTCTGAAATGACTGTTTATTTTGCTCCTGGTTTCAGTATGATGGCTTGCACCTGGATGTGTGAGCATTGCTGTTCGGGGTGAGAGAGTCAGTCTGGCACTGACTTTGCACTGCCAAAGCAAATGCTCCTGCCCCACTGTGTGCAACCAAGTTAATTGTGAAATGCAACAAGATGTTTTCTGTATCTTAACTGCATTTGAAACTCCAAATATTTGTTTTCCATGTGTTGGCTTAATGACTTGGCTGATAAATAATTTTAAGTTGGTTTATTTGCTTTTTTCTTCCGAGTAAATAAACAGATTATCACAGTATTTGTCTCGATGACTAGCAGTTAGTGTTGACAAATGGCTTAGATGCTACATGAAATAATGGAGTCTGCTTGCAATTTGATTTTGTCAGTCTAGCAATAAGCAAAAGGGAGTCTAATTAACATTTTTTGTATTTTCAGAATTTTTTTCCAGTTAAAATGTTTTTACTTCTATATTTCAAGACTAAAAATCTCAGCTTCTACAAGTTCTTTCTGTGCCATGGTACTAAAGCATTTAATGGCTGTACATGTTCTTCAGTGCTCTTACTATTGATGTACTTTGTGATGTGAGTGTGATTGAATGTAGTGCTTTTGTTCCATTACTGTTTTATGTAGTATGTCTTTGATACGAATTTAAGAATTCTCTTTGATTTTTTTCTTTTAGGTAGTTCTCGAATACCAAGTATAAGTTTTATTGATCTTTATGCAGTTAACAGACAGTTTTCTGCTGATGGTCTTGGTAGTTCAGAGATGCTTATCTTCTGTTTTTAATTTCCAGGGTTTTTTTTACTTTTTGTTTAAATTATATTTCCTATCTTGCCATTGTCTAGTAATCTTTCTAGTATCAATAGGTTAGTTTGAGTCTTAACATTTGGAGGTTAGTTTGAGTCTTAACATTTGGAGTTCTCCCAATCTGAACACATTGGTATCATCAGACAAGACTGAATGTTTTTGTTTGCTGCCTTCTCCAGCTCTTTAGTAAATGTAGAATGCATTGTTGACTTCTGGGAAACTACACCATTCTTCTCACATTGGAAGGCACCCAAAATTCAAGACTATTATTCTGTAAGTAATTTTTCAGGCTACAAAAGGATTGTGCACTATATCCTAGTTGGTTTTAGTTAGCTTTTGTAAATATGTGTCAAATTTCCTTGTGTTTACATACACACACACATATATATATATATGTAGAGCCATACACATAGCTGTTTTTGTTCTTAACTCAGAGGAAATCAGACAATTATGGAGGAATTTCGCTTATCATGACAGAAATTATCAGAACAGATTGCCCAGGGAAGTGGTGGAGTCACCATCCCTCAAGGGATTTAAAAGACGTGTAGATGTGGCTCTTGGGGGCGTGGTTTGGTGGTGGACCTGGCAGTGTTAGTTTTAAGGTTGGTCTCAGTGATTTTGGAGGTCTTTTCCATTCTATTACAGAGCATTACATTACATTACATCACAGTTTTCCATTACATTATGAGTATTGTTCCCAGTATTTTAGGTTTGGTTTCTTTGTTTGTTTAACTTGTGCTTTCCAGTTACTCTTGGTGGAACTGACCAGTAATTTCTCAAGCTTTTTCATTTATTTCTTACAAATTATTTGGATAACAGTGATGTATTTTAGAGTAGGTTTTTGTAAACAGTGTTTTTTTTCTCTGATACCTTAGGTCCGTTCTGAATTTCTAGTTAGTTGATGGTAGATGGCTATGTAAGCTGCTGGTAGTGGATGTATTTAGATTTCCTGTCTGCATAAGTTATTCTTTGAGACTTCTTCCTGTGATGGAACTTGGTAATTTTTCTGTAAAGGAGGCTGTGAGAAAAGGAAAAACAAATTGTTGTCTTAAAGCCTAGGTGCTTTCCTGGTAAAGAATTCATTCAGATACTTAGCCATTGCAGTGGTTTGTCCAGTCTCATTGTCTCCCTGATTCTGGTCATCCATGAACATGTGCATTATTGTCTGATTTTGTATCAAGATTCTTCTCTACTTTTGACAGTTACTAAGTCTCCTGCTTTGTTTGTTATCCTGATTTTTCCCACCATTGTTTAGTTAGGGCTTCTGTCTGACTAAGAATTTTGCTGTGCCAGAAACTTTTCCTGTAGCATGTGTCTGTTTGCTTGCTGGCATTGGACATTTAGCCTACTAGCCTTCTGGTACCAGAGTAAATTATACTCCATAATGATCATGTTAAAAGGGATCAACACCGCAATCTCTTTCCTTTTTTAAAAATTACTTTATAACTTCTCTCCATTGTTTAGCAATATCTGTGGTACATCTAACAGATGGGAAAATTTTAGAAAAATAGGGACACGTGTGTATTGTAAAGCAAAAATTTCCCTTAGTACCTAATATTTTCTCATTTTATCCTGTTAAGATACGTATTTGGTCAATGTAGCTTTGGTTTCAGTTTCTTCTGTTTCTGTGTGACTTACCTGTTATGCTTTACTCTGTTTTATAAATATGAATCTTAGTTATTTTTAATATAAGTAATTTAAAGATACTATTATTGGCCTTTTTGAAATCCAACATAATTTCTGACATTTGGAATCTTAACTGCATTAAGATTTTTCACTGTTTGGTAGCCACACACTGATCTTCTAAAACTTTTCTAAAACTTGAACAAGAAGACATATGGAATGAAATCCTCACTGTTAAATGCTAGTCATCCCCAGTCTTGTCCAAAATACTGGCAGTACATTCTGTAATCATGCAGATAAATGTCTTGTTAAATTATATCTTGAGACAACTGATCAAAACAAAGACTGAATCATGATTTCAAGATTTAACCTTTTAAAATTAGCAGTACTATTTTTTCTGATTTGGAAGGCACTAATGGCATTTTTATTAACTTCAGTAGCTACATATTTATATTTGCCTTTTCTCCCAGTTGTCTTGCCCATGCTGAATGTTTCCTGATGGACACTGTCGGCTGCTTTGTGAAGGGTGGCATCCTTCATGATCTGGTTCTTCCTGTGAGTTTGTAAACAGGAATTTTCATGTGTCAGTTGCTGCTGATATTTTTAGTATGACAACAGTTTTATCTGCAAGTGGAGCATTTTATCTCACATGCTGGGCTTTTGGCATCAGGATAAAGCTATTTTTATGTTTAAATTGGTATCTGTTGCTGTTAGTGTTGGTTTTGGTAAAGGGCTTGAATGTCCCAGCCCACCCTGCTGGGCTCCCCCAGCATCCCACAGCCTGGGACCTCGCGTCAGCTCCCTGCCAATGACCCTCCAGTGATTCCACAGCAGGGCTGGTCTCCAGCTCCCCATGGCCCGGCACTGCCGGGTTCCACCTGTGGGCCCGTGGCCTGGCTCAGGCTCAGGCTCAGCCCGTGCTCAGGGAGGCTCCCAGTGCCCAGAGCTGCCCTGATGTCCCTGGCTGGGGCAGTGGGATGGGCCCTGGCTGCCAGACCTTGCCCCGCTGCCCTGCCGTGAGAAGCACCCACCACGCCCAGCACCATGACAGTTCTGTGCAGACCCATCTTGTGCTTCATCTATTTGTTTGTCAATACTATAGAATTTCTTCACTTGTGACGTTGTGCTCTCTCCTGGCCGCATGGTATGTGCATGGCAACTTTTCCTATTAGAGTGTGATTTACACCTGCCTGGCTTTCTGTACCTTCCTGGCAGGCCATGTTATATCACATCTTGTTTAATGTGCTGCCTTTGTATGATGACTTGACAGAAAGATCAAATGTGTGCTTGAACATAATGGCTTTTATTATTATCGTTAGCAGTGCTTAATTACTTTAACCTAACAATCTAGTGATGGGGAAGGACTAGCCATATAACAAGTTCATAGCACAACGTAAAAGGTTCTGAAAAGTGACTTTAACAAGGCACTAAGGAGGTGGAAAGAGCTCCCTTAGGAACTAGGAGAGGGTCACACTTTATGCATAAGTATTGCTAGTTGGAAACGTAATTAATGTTTGGAAAATACTGTGATTCTTGCAAGAAATGCTCTGCAGAGTGTTGTTACGCTGACTTAATGTCCGCCCCTCAGGCCACCCAGTGTACAGAAAGCTCCTTTGTCTGGTGCAGCCAGGAAATTAAGTCTGAGAGCCTTAACGCAAACTCAGTGATGTTCAGCAGTATGGGCATATGTAAAAAAATCGTATAGCAGACAAAGGACAAAATCCAGTCCTAAATCCTGCCTAAGTTGCGATGTTTCATACAGTGGTCCAAGTTAGCTACTTTCCACCACTGCCATCTTCTTTAGGTATCTGAATTTATGAGGAATGTTAGTGTGTCTGTGTCTTCTCAGAAATACTGCATTCCCAGAGGTGATGCTCTTGTCCTCTGCCTAGGGTTCACCATATGCCAAAGGTCTGATAGCAAACTGCCTGAATGTTTTCTGTGGCTTACTAACCAGGGAAACCTAATCCAAAACTGAATGCTGCTTCTGTGTGAATTTGCATAAGAATAATAGTGATTTGAGTGTTTGAGAGTCAGGGGTAGCTTTAGGCCTCTCTGAGCAGGAAGAGTTTTGGTTATCTGCAACCAGAATGACAGGAGTTTTTCTGCTATTTGGGTAGGAATATAATGTTTTTCTTTTAAAACTAAGTTACTGGGTGAACATGTAGGAGTAAAAAGGCTGAAAGGAAAGCAAGTTGTAGATTGTTGTGCAGGAGAGAAAAGTGTAGGTTCTGGTCTTTGCCTCTAAGGTTGTCACTGCTTTTTCGTTCATTGATGTTTATATCCATAAAAAATTCAAAAGATAGGATGGAACACTGAGCTGTACTCTACAGTATGATAACACTGCTACAAAGAACCAGAGCCAAAGAAATTCCACTAACTTATTCCACGGTGACAACCCATATAAAATGTAGAGCTGTCAACAAGAAGAATACCAAGAGAGATTATGATACTGCCATTTGAGGATGTAACTATCTTCATTGAAAGCACTGATAATGCCTTCCACTCTGTTGAGAAGAGAGGATCCACACAGTGATCTGTGATAGGGAACTCTATAAAAATTTCAGCAGAATCAGACGGTGGCAGGCAGCCCGAGCAGGTTTTATGAAAACAGCAGTGGCGATTTGGAAGATAACTGAGATTCACTTGTCCATAACACCTTCTGTGCTGTCGTCTGGCTAAGAAAATGGAAACTGTGAGGAACTTGGGGAGCAGCGAGCAAGGGCTGCCCTCCAAGGAACAGGGGGCAGGGGGCCCAGTGTGATAACAGGGCTGGTGGACATGCTGCCCCCGGGGCCCAGACCCATGACCTCTGAGCAGGGCCAGCCTGGGCACAGTAGCTGATTCGGATCCCCCAGATGTTCTGAGATGTGCCCAGGAGCCTTAAGAGAATTCTAAGGGCTGATGAGTCTGCAGCAGTGACTGTCACTGGCAGTGGGGCTAATAAACACCTTGATGCTCAATCTATTTGCACATGCTACATCACTCCTTCCCTCCTTGCCTGATACAATGTTTTATTTCTCTCTCTGTAGAGTGGTTATTTCTAATATTGTTACATGTTCCTTAAATGAGATGTCTTTGCAGAGATTTCTTTGCGGTTTGTGTTGCTTGGGAAGGAAAGTTTGAGTTGTTCAAGTGGACAGAAGGTGTATCTATTCCTGTGGCTACCAATATACTTCCTTGGCATGGTCTGGGTAGGAACTGCTGTGTATAGCCCAGGATGTTTTAGTTTAGAGGAGGGGATCATCTGATAGATGAGACTGAAGTATGTGTTGAAGTATGGAAGAGATTCTTGCATGGTCTTGTACAGTCTCATTTAGACTTCATTGTTGACAGTCCTTGACTATTTGTTTCATTACAAGCAACTTTTTTTTTTAAATTACACTTCAGCTTGCCAACCACTGATAGTTTTTCTGCATCTTGTCCTTATGTCATGATACTAAAGCTTCTCCTAGCTGTCAAAAAGCCCATTGCTGCAAGGTCAACTTGGGATCCAGTGATTTTTCAAATTTATGAATCTCCCCTTGCATGAATGTTGCCTTCATGACCTCATGCCAAATGAAATATCACTTGAGCTATTTTTGGTAGTTCTTCAGTGACAAATTTCTACATGAGTCTCCAAGCAACAGCATTTCACCAGGACCATGAAATTCCTGTGGTTCATTTCTGAATGATGCATTTTCATCTAAAACCTCCCTTTTTAGAATCACATTTAGTACAGAAGAAATAAATACAGGTTTAATGTTCACAAGATTCTTTTACTGACTATTGCCTCCTCTGTTTGTTTTGGTATGTGGAAGCTAAGAAGGCACAGCTGTGTCTTCACAGATAATCTTAAAGTGCATAACCTAGTTAATCTTGCCAAAATGCCAGCTGTCTGGTAACCTTTTCCTCCAGCTGAACATCAGGGCTCACTGCAGGAGACCAGTTGCTGCATCTTCCACCCACTGCAAGGCTAGCTGTGAAGGGGAGTAAGTGCAGCAGCAAGGCAGTGTAAACTCCGAGCAGCCAAGCAATACAAGCAGTACACTTTGGGCTGATCTGCTGGGTCAGATGTTCAGTTCAGGAGAACAGCGTTTCAGCTGCTGCTTGTCCAAGGCAGCTGAAATGGCTCTTCCATGTCTGCCGTGGAGAGCATGGTGCTGGCCAGTCATGTGCAGAGGGAGTTACACTGAGTCACTTGCAATAGGGTATGAGAGTTTTGTACACTGTAATCCGGTAAGACCCAGGGCACATGATCACTTCTGCCATTCAGAAATGCCCAGCCTCACAAGCATCACGGGTTTAATACTGCCTGTCTGCATCTGAAAGGACTGTAATTGCTGTGTGGTGTTGCAAAAGGACGAGTTGCTCTAGACTAAGATAAAATGAGAGATTACAGTGCATGAGCCAATCTGTATTAGCTGCCTCATGTGGCTGCTCATGCTCAGTGGTGAAATGGGATGTAACTAACTCTTCTTTCAGCAAGCACTGTGCTTCTAGGCGCATCTGACATTTACCTCGGAGTAACTGTGATATATCTGATATGCTCTGTATCCCTTTGTTGCCTGGCCTCACAGTACCCCACTTGTCTTGGGAAGGCATTTCCTTTTCCAGAATGCAGCAGTCAGCATGATTGATGTTTGCAAGGATTAAATGTAAGGAGTTCAGGACAGTCATTGCAATACTTGGAAACCTGGATGAAAAGGTTGAGGCAGAACTTGTTTTATGGTTACATCAATGCTAGTAAATTAGCATGATCAGGACAGTTCTGTGACACTGATGCCCATTGCCGTGGAGGAGCCTTCACTCATGCTCTGAAATTCTTTTTCTCCACATTGGGCTACAGCCAAGCTCTGTTAGGAATGGTGGATGACCCATACTCACCCTGAACTGTGCCTGAAAATTGTCTGGGAGGTGGACAGCTGGCATGGGCTGAAAGCAAGCTAGAGATATCTCCATCAAAAACTTACTAGAGTGGAGGGATTTACTTCTGCTCCTCATGAGCACCTGGCTGGTGTTTTATTTGCTAGTATCGATGTAGTCTGAAAAGTGTCCTAAAAAATTTTACAACTTTAGTTTTTTTATAATTACTAGGCTATAGTAAGTGTCACAGTTGGCTTCTAGTCACATTAATTAACCAATCTAAATTCTGATGTCCTGTTTTAAGGAGTGTTCATAGTGGTAAGATTGGAAAAATTGTATGTGCAGATTTAGAGCAAAGATTTTTTATTCTAGGTATCAAGCTGTGGGGAAAATTTCCAAGTTAATAAGTGTTATTTAATTTGTTAAAATTTTTATTTGTTTGAGAAAGTATGCCATCTGCTTGCATAAGAGGCTTCAATGCTTTTCCTGACCTCTTTATAAGTTGTTACTTTGTAGTTATGAATTCAGTTTGTGTTTATAATGGGTGTTTTACAAGGCAGTATTTCTTTGCGTAGGATAAACAAACTTATACCAAAGCCATTTCAGGAAGGATTGAAGCAAGAAAAAGGTGTGAATTTTAGGTTTGGTGGTATTCCTACATGTTCCAAGCAATGCTTAAGTGGTCAAGAAAGTTGTATTTGAGCATTGAGAAGTTGGGTACTTCCCTGAGAAACTAGCAAAGCTTATGAAGTGTAGGTTAACCAAAGATGCTTGCTTTCTTCTTAGGCCTGATGGGCAAGGAGCATGCACTAATACGTGTATATATTTTTAATAAGATTTTCATGTTGTTGGTAATAGAAAAGTTACTTGAACATTGAAATATGTAAAGTCCATGCTGGAGTTAGCTTAAGTGCAGTGGAAATGTGGCTACTGGTTTAGAGACGAAAAGGGAATAATGAGCAATCTACAACAGAGTTAAAAGCTGAAGCCTTACGTATGATCAATATTTGCAGACTTGTGTTGTAGTAAAAATTTTGGAGATTGTGAAATTGTTATGAATTGTATGTATGCTGCTGTTGTGTTCTATCCTGTAGTCTTTGGCAGAATTGGTTATGAAAAAGGCAAAAGTAATTTTCTTTGTTATGTTGGATTGGGTTATTCCTCATGTGTTTGTTCCAAATAGGAGTTCATGTAATGTGAAAGATAGATAGTTCTCTTAGGTAAGACTTATTACTTCTAAAAATGTGATCAGTTTGTATGGAAGAGGATTTTTTTAATCCTTTTTCGTATTGAAGACAATAATTTTGTTTTCTCAAAGTTGAGAATAATAGACTTTTTTTTCCTAAAAATAGCTTATCTCCTTAAAGCAGAATAACTGATTTAAGGCTTCTTCAGAAGTCCTTTACTGTGTTCTTGTGTATACACAAACCTGTGCTATGGCTGTGCAGCATTAAATTGTCATTTTTTAAAATGGAGTGACCATATAGTGCAAATATTCAATTGATAAGTTTATAAAAAGAGGATTTTTCTTTTGCTTCATAGCAAAAAAAACCCCCACCCCAAAGTATCGAAGTGGCATTTATAGTTTGAAAAAAAATCAATAAAATTTGGCAATTGAAAAAAACCAAAAATAGGTAATAAAGTCATAAATCTCCTAGCTTGTTGCTGGTCCTCAGGAGCTGCCAGTCACTCTGCTGTGCAGAGACATGGGATGTGACATGCAGATGACTGCCCATCATCAACAAAACTTTGACAGGCTGTTGGAAAGCTGTGGTAGCCCATAAATGTTTTCAGGCACCAAGCCTTGAGGGACTGTGACCTTTCCAAAGTGACATGGGAATGTGCCTTGGATTCCAATGAACTCTAGGAAGCATGGGTACACTGGAAATACAGGTCTTGCTCTCTAAAGAGCCATGATCACCACTTTCCTGGTGCGATGGTCCTGCTTTTGATGTGGTTTTATGATGTGGCCAAGTGCCACATAAATTGTTTTGAACTGCATAGAGAGAATTATGTGTTGTCACTAGTGACAGCTGAAAAAAAGATACCTAAAAGGGGTCCTCTCGTGATTGGATTTATTTATTTATTTGTTTAGTTTTATACAGCTTAAATGTTGATACAAGCATTTTCTCCCTACACCATGGTGGCTGGTTTTGTGTGTGTTAGTGTAGCTTGAATTGTGAGGTGTATACATTTGGCCTGATTGCTGACATTTCTTTTTCCTATTTTAGATGTGCGTAATAATGTTTTATGCATGTTTCCCTTGTTTCCCTTCTCAAACAATTTTACTTTTGTTTGGTGCCATTGCTTTGCAACGGACATATGGTTTAGTACTTTGTAACACATGTGTCTAGTTAAGATGTAGGATACACCAATTCTCTTTACATTAACTTTGCCCTGGACACCTAACTTTATGTTCAGACTCACTCATTTGGCCACATTTAATTTGTCTTAGCTCGAGTTATACATTGTTCCCCAGTTTTATCTTTCCTGAAAACTTAAATTGCTCTCATTACCTTTTGGCAAGTTAGCCTAGCTCAGGGGAGAACAGCCACTGAATACATGAGATGTAGAGTGAAATTGGATTACTCCCCAGCCATTGTTTTCACTGTGATATGAAGATGATGGGTTAGCAGCTAATGAGTTGCACTCATTTGCATTGTACCCTCTGACAGATTAGACAAGTTGAGTAGTAAGCATTAGCCTCCTAGAAGAAAAGATTTTAATGCATAGGGTGGTAATTAGAGTTAACACTAATTTCAGCTTTAGATAACTCTGTTGGCAGAGGAAAGGGAAAAAAGAAAGATGACCAAGGAGCATATGCTATATTGGTACATCAGAAAATGTATATTATGATGGCGCCCAGGTTTTGGGTCGAAGCATTTGAATTCAGAACAGTTTCAGAAACATCTGATTCTCCAGCTCTGGATGCCGCTGGCTGATTTACTGACTTTTGGAAAATTTTCATACTCCTTCTCTTCAAGGCAACTGAACCACATAATTAGATAGAATTGTCAGCACTGTTAGGTAATGTAAAGATGAAGTAAAATGAACAGAAAATGAAAATGCAAATAGTAGATAAAAAGTGTTGCTTTTCCAGCAAACTAGAATGCATTTAAAAGACTAAAAGAGCAGAAAAATATCTAAAAGCTGTGATGAATACATAAATCTGAGCTCAGAATATCATGCTGTGCTGCAAAGCTTTATTTTTACTGTGGTATATTCATTATGCTTGTGGAGGTGTATGTAGCAGGTGCAGTAAAATAATGGAACTACTTAAAATCTGTGCTGGAAATATGGCAGACTAGGAAGAGCTAGTCTTAAGAAATATATGTTAGGCTTGTACATACTTTTTCTTTTATTTTTTAATCATTTACTTTTTTCCTTAATACTTTTCTGTAATCTGAAATAGCATCAAATGCTTGTGGAAGCCAGATCAGGAGACCACCTCCTCCGTGAAATGCTGACATGGATACCTTGTTCCTGTTCCCAGCAACACAAAACAGGCTCTCCAGGAGTGATGTGGAGTAACTGAATTTGTAGCAGATAAGATCAAAGGCAATGCTTACTTTGCAAAAGTCAATAGTTTCTTTTATACTGCTACTGCATTTTGTGGCTTAGGTTAACCTTCTGAAGTATGAGGAATGTGTTCATTGATCAATTAAATATCTTTCTAAAGCAAAATACTCTGAAAGCGTGTGAGTTTGTGTGACCACCCAGCCCCAGAAGGCAAGCCCTCATTCAACCCAGTGTTGATTACTGATATGATATTCAGGATAATGTGATTTACAAACACTTCTAGAAGAGCTGATGTCCTTAGTTGCAAGGAGACAATTCTTAAAATTATGTTCTTGTTTTCATGACTTTTCTCTCATGTTGGAGTTACAATTACATTGCATAATTGAAATTGTCACTGCATGGGGTTAATAGAAGTTTGTAGGAAAAATTAGTTGACCATAATTTTTTATTTATCTAGATTTTTTTTTAAAAAGAGAAAATAAATAGCCATGCAATATGGGAGTCTTTTCATGTGAGAAATAAAACTGTGAAAAGGAATGCAGAAATTTCTCAAATAAAAAGGCACCCTCCCACACTGGGGGATGAATAGAGCACTGCTGTAATAACGTGTCTAAATCCAGTCATCACTTGAAGATCTTGACAGATGTCATAGCACTGTTACTGCAAGTCTTGTAAGGATGAAAAAAAGGTAATGTTTGCATGAAGAGTTTACAACTAACAAAGAATTAAAGATGGAGAGGATGAAGTGTGTGTGTCTCAGTCTGCATTATGTGTATGGGCTTGTATTGCCCTGATTGTCAAAAGTGCTTGATAAAGCAAGGGTAGCACATCCCTGCTCAGCTGTGCAGATGAGGGAGGGGATGATGTGAAAGGCTGGCTGAGTTAGTGATTTTGCTTTGCTTTTAATCGTTTGAGAGAAGGGAGGTATTTCACTCCTTCATTCTCCTGGGGATGGAAAAGAAGCCTTTCTGTAAAACTGAGAGGCTCTGGGTGTGTGAATCTGGGCTGTGCCAGATCTTCTACAAAGGGCTGCAAATCTGAAGACTGCCCATGGGCTGCTGTTACAGAAAGGAAGGAGAAAGAGTAGTAGTTGCTCTCTTCTCTGCTGCATAGACCATGATAACAGATATTTATATTTCTAAAAGGTGATATATTTTTGCTAGGCTTTAAAAGGGCTCTATGATTATATAACGGATGAGGAAATTTCAGGAGCATTTCAAGACTTTAAATAACACAGCTTCACTCCCCTTGCCTAGTCACTGAATGTTGGTTGATTTCCTGTGTAGAATTTGTTCTGGAGAAGTATTTTGGAGTTAGGGTGCATGAGATGGTATTTGAGCTTGAGTATGAGGTTTTTGACTTTTTTGGTGATGAATTACTGTGATGCATAGCTTAAGACTGAGGTGCCCAAAACTGGTCATGCTCTATCAAATAACAAATGATTTTTGTTTGTTCATATCTGTTAGTGGTAAGAGTAGTCCACAATATACAGGAGTTTTTTTAGTAAAAAAGTGTAACTAGCCTGGTTGCATGAATCATTTTCAGAGGAAGGTATGTTAACTAGTGCTGCTGAGAGGCATTTTTAAAGGCCTTTACTCATTAAAAAATAATAATAAGTTACATAAGCATTATTTCAGACACGGGCTTTTAAAAATACTGTGCGATACTTGTTATGGAAGACTTAATATTAAATTATTCCATTGCAGTGTTGTTTTTCCTTATTGCACTTAATATTTCAATGTATTTAAGTCACTTATATATGTAGAATTGTGCTACTTCTTCTAACTGTTGTTGGCAGAATGCTAGGGAGTATCACTTTAAACAGTGAGACTCGCTGTAATAAAAGACTCTGCTATTCCATTGTGGTGTCAAATACGGACATGTAGGATATGGTTTCAGAAATCATATGACTCTGATATTTTCCCTCTTAAAAAAATTCTTTGAATTCTTTTTGAGTGATCTAGATGTTGTAAGACAATTTGTGCAAAAACATAAAAACTAAACTTCGAGAAAATTTTAGACTGTTAAGTGTTCTGACTTTATACATACTTTTGGATTAAAGGTATTATTATATAATTATAACATTGTTGTTATGTATGTTGTATATGATTTTCCTAAAACATTCCTAAAGTTGTATATGATTTTCCTAAGACAAATTATCTTAAACAAAAAAAAATCTTCAAATGCCATAAGCTGAGAAGAAAGCAGATATAAATAATAAAGGGTGAGGAACCTTAGTGAAAAAAGTGCACATCCTCTCAAGTTCAAACTATAGAGTGTCTTTTTCTAGCAGTGAGTTCTCTGAGGCTGCTGGGTCATGCACATTCTGCATATTTTTGTAGTAATAGTGTTACCGTGCAATTGCTTTATGCTGGGGGGAAAAAAAAATTACTGGGCCAAAATCTCTGCTCAAAAGATTTATTATGATTTTCCTTATTTGAGGTTGAAACCTGACCTTGTAAATACCTGGATTTTGTTACAAAAGGAGAATTGTTCAATACTTTTTTGTTTGTGGGGTTTTTTTCTAGTGGTTTGCCAGGTATTTGGCACCAAGGAGTAAAATATGGTTTTATTATTTTATCATGAAAAGGAAATAGGAAAACTTTGAAAAAATATTTCTGTTGGCTATTTTTTGCAAGACAGAGAATATGGTAAAGATAGTGCAAAATAAAGAATATGGTGAAGTGTACTAAGCTGACCTATTTAGTCTTTCATCTCACTATGATAATCCTGGATTATGTTCAGTAATTCTGCTAACACTATTTACAAGAAACCATGGTCTTTTTTTCACTTTCCTGAAATGGCTTGAAAGTAACAAAACTATTTTGATACTGATGGATAGTCCAGAGTTTGAAAAGTATTCATGATTTGAGAACAGTAATAACTGAGAAAAGAATTAGCTTTTCAAAACTGGAAAAAAATGAGATGTTTTCAAGGCGAAATATTCCAGAGAATTGAAAATATTGTGATAATTGTTCAGATGGAGGCGACAGGGCTTGCAGTCCTCCCTCAGTGCTTTCTTTCTGTCCTGGAACCTTTACCTCTTATAACCGCGGTAGCTCCCTTGCCTGATTTGAGTGATTAAAAGGCTTGTTTGCACTAAATTTGAGGTTAAGATCACAATTCTTCCCTCCTTGTAGCTGCTTTGACAGCACTGGAGTAAAACAACTTCTGCTGTGTGAGATGTTTGTTTCCTATCTGTGACTGTTTCCACCTTCCTCCTCAGCAAGAAGACGACTCATGGTTTTGTTCATGGAAACATGCTTTAATATTTGATTAATATTGAATTAAGTTTTTATTCATGTACATGACAGAAATGATTTTTAATGTTCTCTAAACAGTTCCCCATGCTTCCCGGGTTGTGCTTGAGGGAAAAAAAAGAATGTATACATACTTGCATTTTCTATACTTTTGAGTCAAGGTAGTAACTTTTGAAGTTGACCGGGTAAATGCTAGACACCATGCTATTGTGCCAGTGCAGAATGGCACTACCTCCTGCTGCACATTGAGACTATGAATTTTTGGATAAAGAGGATGCTGACGTTCTGATTTCCAATTCTGCTGTCAGCAGTAATGAATTTTCAATGTGCTACTGAAAGGTCTAGGAAAACTGGAAGGCAGAAACTGGCAGGTAAGTGTGATGAATTTATTTTGGCCTTACTGTTGGATAAAGAAGAGCTGGAAAAGTCAGAGCCTGCCGAAGAGAGCTTCCTGGCAAGAACAACTGCCCTACCTCAGACCTTTGGAAAAAACACTCAGTATGACTAGATGTGATACAAAAATCTCTCTCATTCCATCTGGGAAATCATTTGGAGCCCGTTGCCATCAGTCCAGAGACTGGAATGTTCGTGTCTCTGCAACTGATTTGCATCCTGGGCCAAGGCACAATAACTAAGATTGAATGTTATTGATGGATCTCTGTGTCATCCTTTTTTGTTCCAAGTCTGGTGATTACATAGGATTACAGTGGATTTTGTCTTTTTATAGTTCAATTTTTTTAAAATTACTGTTTTCCATTTCCATGCTACCTATGGGTCCCAGATGAACCTTGGCTCCTGACATTCTACTGGGCTGTGGATGAAGACCTTGCAAAGAGCTTTGTGGCAACCACACAAACCGCATTGCAGATTGATACTTTCAAAAAGTTCAAAACAAGCTTGCTCTGTTTTGGTTTTTTTTTTTTTTTCATTTTAGTCTTATAAATTACTCTTGTTAATCTTAAAATTTTAAAAGCTTTACATTTTAAAAGCTTTTTTGCAGGATCGAGTGGTGCAAGAGCAGTGTGATCTTACAACTGGTGAAGTAACTGTTATTTCAGATTTCTCCAGTTTTGTTTGAAGGAATCAGGAAGACCAAATTCACTGGAGGAGTTAAGTTACTCTTATAAGTCGTTCTAAACAGGAAATTAAGGAGAAAAAAGCACCCTGCTGTGAAAATAGTAATGCACAGTGAGCCAGCATTGAAGTGCAGTAAATAGGAAAAATGTGTTGTGGCACTTCTACATGCTTATAGTTTGGCCTGTGTATTGACTACGTTTATTAATGCCACATAGTAAATATGCTTGCACAATTCTGAATAAACAGTACTAGCAATCTGCTAAGGTAGTACTGAGCATGAGTATTAGTTGTCATCGGAGGTTCTTTTTTATATTGGCTGTAATTTTTACCGGGTGATGTAATTTTTTTTTCTGACCATACAAGTGTAGTGGATTAACGAAGTAAAAGCCCATATAGTTTCTCAAAGAGGGGAACAGATTTATGGATATAAGGTATTTTATTTCTAGTTTGTGGTTCAGGTGTGGTGAAGAAATGGTCTTTTACATCCTTTCTATCTCTTTCCAGCTGGAAATTTTTAATTCTTTACTTAGGATAGTTAAGCAGTGAACTTGGCTATTTGGAGAACATTGTCCTAATTCTAACAAAGATTGGATAGACTTAATGTTCTCTTCCGGGTATGTTTTAGAGTGCAGAAGTTAAAACCTGGCATGATTTAGATTATATCGACTTGAGTAGCTGCCTTTTCTGCATGATGGAGCACAACAGTTGAGTTCAGCTTGTCAAGTTGTGATAACTGTTCTTGACTGTCTGGGATCTGCTGGGGGCCTTCGTGTTGTCAGATGGTGGAGTTGGCTTCCTCCCTCTTTTGACAGATGGGGAATCAGTTGATCTTCGAGAGATAATGTAAAGATGTGATTTTAATTCTAGACTTGTCTTCAATACAAGCTAACTCCTTCAGATGATGGTGAAGTGAAAAAACAGACTAAGTATTGAAGCTTTGATTTTCTGTAGTTTTCCTAAAGTCATTTATTTCATAGCTTAAGCCTTCATCTGTGGTGATCATGGAGGCCTGCATTTGTTTCCTGTTCGTGTTTTTATTTTAGCCTTAGAAACATAGTTCTGTTGGAAGGCTGCTTGAAGCTATTGCATGTGCTCTTTGTGATACCCTGCTGCTTAGTGAGAAGTACCAATATTCAACTGCTACCACTTGCATCCTTTACCTAAGGTGATCTTTTAGGCTATTTAAATTAGAATTTGAATACTAATAAAACCAAAAGAGAAGACGCTTAAACTTTCAGATGTTGTCCCTGTTGTTCACCCATCTTGCTTTTTGTAAGAGTGACTCCTCAATGTCTGAGTATTTAAGTTTGAGGGAGTATAAATCAGGAAGCTGGCCTGCCTGGGAGAACATATCCCTGTTGTTCATACTGCATAGCTGTAAAATTTTTTTGGCTACCAGTGTGACTCCTATAAAAAAACTCTGCTTTCTAATGCCAGTTCTGGTTCTGGAAGCTCTGTAATAAGATGCCTCTTAAAAGTAGTTAGGTAACAAGACAGAATCCCTCAGCACTTTCCAGTTTCTCATCCCTGGAAGGGAAAAGTTGAAGTTAGTTATTTTAAATTCACTCTGATTTATTTATATGCTGAATCCATTTTCTTGGTGGGAACACATATTGCATTCTGGCGTTGCTACCTCACATATGGCTCAAGAGGCTCTGATCAGGTTTCTGAACATGGAATTAATCTCATTCTCTGGCTATTTCGGCATGCCTTCCATCATCCTGGACATTATCAGACCAATGCCAGGTTTCCACTGTACTAAAACTTAGAAGAGTCTAATAATATTAACCCTACGTCCCCTCCCAGCTTTCTACATTCAGGATTTGACCAGTGCTTTTGTATCTTGTTTCTAGAAAATGAGAGACAGGGAGTGTAATAACATATTATTAGATGGTAGTACTTAATGGTTACAAAAGGGTATAGGGGTTTATTTAAAAATAAATTTAAATCATGTTAACTTATTTTCTTCACAAAGTCAGTCCCTGCTGGAATAACACTGTGTACAATTGCCCTTGGAGTAAAACTTAAGGAAAGACTTTTTGTTAATCAGTATTTTGTTTTTTGACATTTAATAGGTGAACAGGGTTAAGATTGGTAAAAGCAAAGGTGGATTTATTCAGTTGTAATGAGCTATCATTTTTCTACAAAGGAATTTTAAGACTCCTTTTCTAAGATTTAAACATTATATTGATACACAAATATACATTGAGATGTAGCTACTTGGCTTTTTTTATCAGACTATTGAATCAATCTCGCTTTGGGATCCAAGCTTTAGATACCCAAGTGAGAGGCTTAAAAATATTGAAGATTAAATTTTCCAATATTTCTTTTAAATCCTGTTTCCTCCTTGGTTGATAAAGCATATTCCAAACATAACTTCTCTACATTTGTTAACTCTATGTATCTATTACGTGTTTATGTGCAGGCATGGACATGAAAATGTACAGGCACAAATTCTGTGATAATGTGACATCAGTCAGTTTTAGTCACCTCAGATGTTACCTGCTCCCTGTCTGCTAATCCAAAAAGGTAAACCTATGTGAGCTAGCAGTTAATCTGAAGTAGGTGGCTATGTAATTATGTTGCTTATTTATGTTTCAGTTGTTATAGAAAGTTTGTAAGCTTTACTTAAGAGAATGGACAACTCTGTCTCTTCAGTCCTCTTGCTGATGTTTGCTGTTTCCTTTCTGCTGAGTTGGTATGCCTCCATTTTACCTAATAAGATATTATTTTGGTAACAAGTAAGGAGTGCATTCCCAAGCCTTTTCTCTCCTGTCTTTATTATACTAATTTGTGTTTAAGCGTAGATAAAGCTATCAAACCTGGTATCAAGTGATCATGGTGGTTCCCTACATAATTCTGAATCCTATTTTCTATAATGGAGCTGAGCATTTGCTCCCCAAAAGAGCAGTGCTAAGGTAAATGCTTTCATTTTCACTACTGCTGTTTCACTGTGATAAATGTTTTTGAAAACTGTATAGCTGATTATTGAGACAAATACAAATCGTACACAAAGATAATTGTTGGCTTTTATGGAAAAAATGCACCTTTGGAATCATATAGTGTGAAAAATAATTCACAAAATTTTAATAGAAAGAAGGAGAGGAACTCCTGAAAAATACCTGTGCTGAAAGATGTCTCTGTACTATGTCTCTTTTGGAAATGCAAAGCTCCAATGGGTGCCACTGAAGGTGGATACTTGTGCCGGGAAAACTGTCGGAAAGCATTTTGGTTGTCTCCTTGCTGTTTGTCTCCTGAGATACCAAATGTGTGTGTAACAGAAGTGGGAGCTGAAGGACTTGAAACTCTCAAGTTTCTAACTTCAATCTCTTTTACTATCAGGGAGATATAACTCCTCTTGCTCCACAGCTCTAAATACAAAAGATTTTAATTTTCATCTGTAGTATTCCACTGACATAAAAATGTGATTTAAATATAGTATTGAAATCCATGGTAGGTTTATACTTGTCACTGCTTTTTATTGTCTTAGTCATCAGTCTGTTTCTTAGCTACTTCAAAAGGGCACCACTAAAAATTGATGCTATTATTTTTCACTAATATATGACTCTTGTTCTGAAGCATCACTGCTTGTCACAATCTGCATTTTTCAGTGGCTGTAGCTGAAAGCTAGAGCTAAACCTTTGTTTTCCCAGAAGTTTTATGCAACTGAAATCAGATGCTGGGAATTTTGATTTTCATGTTACCCCCTTTGGTTGCTCCGTCTGTGTCATCATGCCTGTATCTTTGGGTTTGGTGGCCCTTTTGAAAATGCCAGAGCATTTTAGGATGCTTATCATACCATGGCCATGGGAGTGGGGTTTTGGCTCTAGGTGGTTTGGTCTTCTTGGCTGCACAGCTGTTGTTACAAGGATGGTGGTACTTTCCTTTTTGGAATCACAGTCAGCTCTCAGACAGTCACATTTATGTAAATAAAGTCTCCATCTTGATCTCACTGAGGTTAACAAAAGTGTTTCTCTTTGATTGTAACATCTTTTGTTCAGACTGTAAACTTTTATGAAGATAGAAGTATACAAGGATTTAATTGTTTGTATTAGGATTAACTGAGATTGTATGAGTTGTTTGGTATTTAGTCAAGTCACTAAAGAAATGCTTCTGATTCACAGTGGTGCAGCGTGTTTGGGAAACTCATGCCACTGAAGTTTAAGGAGTTAAGTGTAAAACTGATGAACTCTGATACAGAATTGAATCATGAATATCTTATCTTTCTACTGCATTTGTCACACAAATATGATACCTTATCCTTATTTCATCATTTGGGATCAGAATTCTCTAGGTTTTCCTTGGTATGTCTTTCTCTAAAGTATAGTGTTATCGCTGGTCCTCTTATTTTTGTGCCTTACAACACTGACTGTTGTTACTAAAACTTGCATTTCTGGTTTTATATGATTTTAGAAGAATCTAAGTTTATATTACAAATGGTAAGATTTTTGGCTTGGATGGTAACAATGAAGATTTGGTAAAATGAATCCTAAAGATTCAAAAGCTGAAAGCAATGGAAGTGAAGCTATTAAAAACAAAACAAACACACACACAAAAAAAACCACAAAAAGACTGAGAAACCCCCAGAAAAAAACCTGCCTTTATGGATTTGAAACCATTCTTGTTTAAACCAAACTTGGGGTTTTTTTTTGTTGTTGTGAATAGTTAGATCTATTCACGGATATCAGACATGGAATACAAAAGCTGTATTTTCTCCAGATCACAGAGAATTGAGATGTCTTAGAGTTACTGGGGCAAAAAAAAAAATTCCCCACGTGCAGCTACTGCAGTTAGCTTCAGGTTGAATAGCAGAAAAAGGGATTGCCCAGGTGTCTGTGGGATATTTGTATAATAGCACAATTTACAGTTGAGGTTAGGTGAACAGGGAGGGCTTGACAGAGTGCGGGTTTATTGCTGGTGACAAGTACTCCAAGTACCCTTGGAGTGCCAGATACTGTTTTGATGACTTGACCAAAATGCTTGTATTTACCTTCTGTAAAAAATAACTAAAACTGCCAGTGTTGGAAAAGATGATGATGTCTGTTTAATTATATGAGGAAACGATGGCTTTTACTATGCAGACCCTTTGAATAAAAGGGGCTGGGTGAGGTTTTATGACCTGCACTGTAGGCTAGGATCAGTGCCTTTTTAAGCATTTGATGTAAAGGAAGATATTAAATTAAAAGTATGAAAAGGACCTCCTCCAGGAAAGAGATTAAGAGGTGAAACTCTCTAGTGAGAGGGAGTTAAAAATCATGGGTTTGTTTTTTCACTTGAAAAGGAGTCATTTGGTTTACTTGCTAGAATAGCAGAGGATACTGTAAGACTTCTAAATTCTTTCTGACCAGCTCATAGGCTGTGGCTGAAATCAGCACTAAACCTGCCCTGAAGTAACACTGAATTCTTAAAGCTGAGGTAGTTCAATTTACAGCTGCCACCCAGAAGAATTTTCTGTTGAGCTTTTAAATCTGCTATGTTTTACAAGAATTTGTACATTTAAGACTTCCATGTATTTCAGACCATTCCTCAAGTGTGTTGACCCTTAAAGATCTTTCCCTAATGTTGGGCAAGTCATTTAGTGCTAAACAAGTTAGGGAAAACAGTTCAAAAGCGATAGCAACAGCATGCCTTCCTCTGCATGATGGATGTGTTGTGTGTGTCACGTGAAGTTACTGCTGGGAGCTGCTGCAGAAGAAGATAATCATGGCTGTGTTCAGTGTGTTCCTTATGCAGTGCTGAATGTATGACATGGAGGGTAAGAGCCTGTGCTGAGGCAGGAGCTGACCTTATCAAAGGAGAAAATAGTTTTAAAAATGTATGAATCTTTCTAGTGCTTCTTATGGGAGAGCATGGGGAAAAACTTAGTTGTGCCTGGAACATGATAGTCCATTTATTTTCATCATTCTTGGCCGGGTTTGTTGTTTTACTTTTGTTGAATAGTGATGCAAACCTCTCAGTTTCAGTGGTGATTTAACTTTGGCAAAGGAATTGTGTGGATGCAAGGCACACCCATCGTTATTATTTAAATGTTTCTATTACAGTGCCATTTCGGTAGGTGGGAGGTGAGGATACATCTGTCCTCTGCATGAAGGAAACCAAGTGCATGGGAATGTGTGGACAGATGGATAATAAGATAATTTAAGATGAGAACTAGGATGATTTGGCAGACTGTTGATATAAATCACTCTTATGGAAATCCAGGTTTTGGACCAAGACATCTTTCTTGAATGAAAAGTAGATACGCTGTAAAATTTTTATTCTGTCACTTAAAACTTCTGTATATTCTGACATCAGATGGTCTCTTTTCTGTAAGCTCTGTTGATACTTATTATCACAGGGGCTAATCATTGCAGAAGATAAATAGCTTGCATTAATACACAAACTCATATACACACACCGTGTGGAATGCCATTACGTATTTCAGTTGTAGCTTTAAAATGTCTCTTACAAGAGGTTGTATGACGTGCTAAGACTGTGTAGATGAAATGGAAGTTGTTCAGCCTTTCACGTGCAGCTCACTGGGGTGCATCCATCAGGACCTGACAAACGACTGGGCCCCAAGGGCACCCCAGCTCTGCGTGTCCCAGCCCGTCCCTACTGGGGCTCCCCCAGCTCTGCGTGTCCCAGCCCGCCCCTACTGGGGCTCCCCCAGCTCTGCGTGTCCCAGCCC
>VZTD01002534.1:732545-768590 GCA_013397725.1 Rhagologus leucostigma | reverse complement strand
GCGGCCCGCGGCGGCGGGGGAGCTCTGACACCCGCCTCTGCAAACGCTGTCTCTGCCCCTGCCCACCTCTTCGGCCAGGAGCAGGGAATGAAGCCTCCCACCAACGTGAGCCACCTTTGCTGCCACTGTCACTCCCTCTGCTTATATTTCTTCTCTTGCCGCAATCGCTAAGCCGGACTGTGTCCAGATGAGACGCACGAGTTCTTCGGCATCTTCCACGGGATCTGGCACTCTCTCTGCACTTAGCTCTCACTTGATCTCCAGAGAAACTAACAGAGTAGGTCTTTGGCTGCTGCCTGTAAGCTCTTTGGAAAACGCCTGTTGCTACGTCCGATCACCTTCTGCAAGCACTTCTCAACGCATTTTAGAAGTGAATTTGTTTGTTTTCATCTCAGATGTGGAATACGATCTTGACTGGTTAAGGAGAGAGAAGACCTATGGAATATGTTGGACAGCAGACCAGGGGAACAAATAATTAATCTATAGACCCAGACTGGACTATGAGTGTAACCTCAGGTGTTTCACTAAAATGCCTCAAAAAACAGTTTGCCATGCAAAAGTCAGCAGCTGACTCGGTACTTAACAATGAAGCAATCAACCAGAAAGGATGCAATCATACACCTGCTGGCTTTAGTGTGTGCTCTTTGCTTTGGCAGTGGAAGGAGGAGGAAGCAACAGATCTCTATTGATTTCTCCATGCTACTCATGAATCTTGTTTTCACAAACGGCCTACCCCCTACAGAACATTTTTAACTGTATTTGATCCTTAAATGCCCAAACTAAAAGATGCCATAAAATTTTCAGCTTAGCTATCAGAGAGACAGATATAGTAGTTGAAATCCTGTCCCTACTGACAAATCAAAACTTGACCCAAAGTCCAGAAAAAAGCTCAGGAAAAATCAATCTTGCATGTAATTTCTCATTTTTTCACACAGATTTTTAGCTTAGTTTTTTTTATTGCATTATTTATATAAGATCTTAATGACAAAATTACTAAATATTTGTTTGCGGGGTTTTTTTTAATTGTTCCATAAATAATGTATTACTTCAGCCAATATATCTGACAGCCACAGAAAAACCTAATTGTCAAGTAAGGAATAGCCTGAGAGATTAATATAATTTTAGCTGTGAGACAAATTTTAGGTTGGAAAGCTAGATTTGCCTTTGCCTTAAACCACTGTAACATGCAGCAGTAGGTTATGATACATCATACAATGAGGGCTGAGTTAAACCAATGTTTGGTGTATTCTCCATCCTATAAAGCACTCCCCAGGTTAATAACACATATCAATGTTGATAATATCAGAGAATGAGATGGTTCTTCCTATGTAGTCCAGAAGAAAAGGAAAAACATTGCGTTTTTGGAGGTGGAGACAGGGCGATATTATCTTTCATTCATTGTGACTGTGAGGCACGAGCTTATCACTACAGTGACAACAGTAAAGGAGAAACAGGTCAGGATATCAGACCTCCAAGGCTGTGAAATATGTTGAGAGACAAAGATGATGGTGGCACAACACCAGAATGATGGTGGCACAACAATTTATATCTGCAGGAACAAATATGTTGTGATTTAAACTCTATGTTTAATGCTGCTGTGGACAAGCAGAAACAATGGCATGAAAACTCCATTTCTCCATTTTTTCCCATTTCAATACTAGAATATTAGAAACATCAGATAAGCAAAGCAGCTAGAGGTAACAAAACCCAATTAAGGCTCAGGTTTCAGATAATTTTCAGTATTTATGCAGTGGACAAGAAATGTTCATTCATTATACCCTCTCCTCTCAAAGCTTTTCTATCTCCATCACTGGCTATTGCTCACTATCGGGTTTATTTCTCCCAGTGATTATTTTAATTTGAAAACGTATTTCTTGAATTTTGTAAAACTAAAGAAATAAAAGCAGAGGAATATTTGCATCAAAAATATTTATTTTTGAATGAAAAATATTTTCATAAAAATAACCAAATATTTATCTTGATAACCACATTTCACCAATATTTATCTTGATAACCATAGTCTCTGGCAAAAATTAGTTAACACTCTCTAGCTATCCTTAGAATTTCAAATCCGATATAACATCTGATTGTATCATTTGTGTCTGAAAGATACGCTATTTACTCAATAAAAATTGTCCAGAGAAAACCCAGAATCATTTGCTAATGAATGTCTCATCTTTTATTTATCTTCTCCACATAAAAAGTACTGCTAAGTTAAAGTTGTGGTTAAAAGAAATTCCCAGAAATGTTGGAATATTTTAATTTTGGAGATCTAGGTGAAAATAAGAAAAGATAAAAAGAGAGCAAAAGATATGTTTTCTCTTACAAAGACAAAATTAAGGGCAGAATCTCCCTTTCTAACATGGCACAGAACACCTACAGCCTCCAAAAACTGCCACTGACCTTTAGTGATGTTCTTGCCTCAGAACAAACTTAGCTAAAACAGCTAACTTAGCTAACTGAGTTTATCCCCCTGGCAGTAAGGTAGCAGCAAAAAGAAGATGAACTGTGTCAGCAGGTTGTATTCACCCCCTCTTTAGAAACACGCTACTTAGGATTTTTCCATGAGTATCACTAATATTGATATTTTAGTTCTCTGTTTGCTGGCCTAGTTTAGGAGTACTGTACCCTTTTCCTCTCTGTTCATCTCACAGGGATCTGGGAAACACACTTGACAAGGCATAAAACTTTTGCTGGCCTTCCACAGCGACCCATGAACTTTTATGTTTGAAAAGTACACATATTCCCCTCTTATGCTGTCCAAGTTTTCTTAAATAACCATTGCTTACTACATTCTTTCTCTCTCTTCAAGGAAAAGTTAAAAATACATTTGCTGAAATAAAAATATAGCTTTGCCAAATTTGGGCATAATTGACATTTTTCAACCGTGGCGTGAGATATTTTATGTCTCAAATAAATGATTACTGATAATTATTTTGCAGCTGGGTCGCTATACTAGTTTTTAACTTTTTGACTATTTATTTGCTTATATCTAAGCAAAAGAAAAACTTAGAGACCTTTTTAAATTCCATTTTCCCATATATGTAATGTAATTCAGCAACTGTTTGCTCAATCATTTCAAATTATATAGAAAAAAAAAATATCTTGTTCCACACTCTTTAAGAATCCTGCATTTTCCATGGTTGAAGAGAAAAATAGCCTTCTAATGGTAAAGGAATTGCAATAGCTATGAAATCAAATCCTGCTATGCTTTCCACAGTTATTCGGGTTTTATTTTCTTAAAAGAGACAAAGTAAAATAATTTCTTGAAATAACACTGACGTAATAGCTATACTTAAAAATTAAGCTTACACATAGGAATATTGAAATTCTTACTATTTGATTTGATAGTTAAACATTCTGTCCATTTAGATATTTTTCTTTATTCTTTTTTAATTAAAAAAGAATATTCTTCTTTTTCTCTTTTAATAGAAAATTTTAATATACAAATGAATGCAAATCTCTTTTCTCTCTCTTAACACCAGTGTAAACTAGGACTAATTCAACAATGTCAAGTAAAACAGCTGTTGGGGAAGGCTAAAGCATAAAGTGATTGAGCACTTCATAAAACTATATTTGCCGTGATAGTACATTGCATGACATTAGGTCAAAGGAAAACCTAGAAAAAATATTTACAAAAGTTAATCAAATAACACCTGGTCTACTAATAATTGGCTTTATAGAAACATTTGAATACATGAGGCTGTCTTCTTTCTTTGCCAAATCCTTTTTAATGAAAAAAAAGTCCTCCCTCTCATCTTACCCTTTCTTTCAAAAATCTGGATTGAAATGCAAGAATGGTGCCACAGGGAAATTGTATCTCAGGTTCTGATAAATTAGCCTTTTTCTAACCAATAGACCACATTTTTCTAGAAGACTAGGTCTTCAGTGATGCACCATCTTCATCCTTTAAGGAGAAAAATACAATACATAGTAGGAAGCCCCAGGCCAAAGAGATTATCCCATAAATAAATAAGTAAATTTGTTAATTGATTGTGTCTTTAGCATTAAATGGCAGTAGAGAGAGAAGTCATGAAAACAAGAAAGACAACTAATGTTTTATATTTTAAAGATTTTCAGAGATCTTCTGGAGCAACACTTACACGCATTATGGACTAAAATGAGCTACCAAAATTAAAATGTCCTGTCCTTCAGGGGTGCTCACACTTGTTATTCCTATTGGCCTGAGTAGGAATTTTGAGCCTATAGCACCTTTGAGCATCACATAAGTTTTATTTAAATGGTTACTTTTTAGGCACAGAAATCTGAAGAAAAAAAAGGCTATTTAGTGTAATCTTATGAAAACACGTGACTAGCAGCACTTTGGATTCACATCCTAGAAGCATGTCTGCACTTAGAAAAGTAATGTGAACTCTCTCCAACTCAATCTGAAGTTCCATAACAAATATAGAACTTACTACAAGTGGATTTGCAGAAAAAGAAGTGCAAAGTAATGCCAGAATATCACTAGTGCATAAGTAAGCTTTCCTTGCACGAATCAACCATTTCTAGAAAGAGAATATTAATAAATGATGTTTGAGACTTCTTTCAAATGCTTAGATTTCTTTATATTATACATTTTAGAACATTTCACAGCATCTAAAACATATAAAAATAAATATCTACAATATTTACAAAGTATGGTACAATCCAATCTCTAAAAAGAATTGTAAAGACATGTTCTTTAGCTCATACTGAGGTAAGTCGGTTTCTGTAAGACTGAGAAGAAAGAGGATAGGCAGTTATTTTGAAGGAACCCCTCTGTCCAGTTGTAGTCTGTACCACAGCTAAAAGCACGTGACACTCTCTGGCGGTTGTAGTGTATTGATCCAAACTCATCCTTGCTGTAACTCCATCGAAGTAAGTTTAGTTATGCTAGGGACGAATTCAACCCACTCTGCATTCTCTGTTTTGACAGTGTCTTCTGCAGAAACCCTCATGGCTTCATCTATATTTGAAGTCATGTTCATCCCTGGTATGTGGAGATGCAGTTCCGCTGATTTCAATGGGCTGAGCATAGCTGGGATATCTGTAGATAAATTAAAGATTTTAAGATCACTTCACTGTTTGTATCAGGTGACTGACAAACTCTCTGATTATCTCTCTTGACACTATGCAGGTGATAATTTATTAACAAAATGGTCTTTCAGAAAATGTTTCAAATTGCATTTGAAAATTTTAAGTGAAAGCTTCTTGACTGAAGACTAAGGGCACTTCTGATGCATAAATCTTGATTTTTTTACTTTACAACATTTTCATATGTTCTACTACTTATTAATATGCACTATTTAGTAAATTGCCCTGTGGTTCCTTATCCAGATGCCTCTCTGACCAGCAGAGCACCACAGCTTCCTGTTTACAAGTCAGTCATGGAATCATCGATAGTTTGTGTTGGAAGAGACATTTAAAGACCATCTAGCCCAACTCCCCTGCCATGAGCAGAGGACAGAGAGAAGAGAATGATGATAAATGAAAAACAAAGGGTAAAATATAATTTACAGCCACACTGTCATATGGGCTTCATATTTGTAACTTTGCTTGTGCCATACATAAAGGAGTGGCAGTACTACTGAGTTCAGTAAAAAACCCCATTCCTTCTATGGTAAGCGAAAGTGGCTTCCCAGCTGTTCCTGAACACATGCAATACCCTACCTAACAGGAAAAAGAACAGAAAATGTTGGAAAAGAAATTAATATGAATTTCTTATTTGATCAGCCTAACTCACACCAGAATGCATGCTAAGCAGATGATTTGAAATAGTAAAGAACATTCAGGTAGTTTAATCTGTACAATCAGTTTTGTAAAATATTTGTTATAAAATATACCACAACTTCAGATAATTATATTAGAGTAGAATACAGCTGTTTATAAACATAGTCCAATGATAGAGAAAATGATTTTCATACTTTCAGGTACTTGTTCTTTGTTTAATCAGGAGTATAAAAGAAGTAGAGATCCAAAGAAAATATTTGTATAAAATATGATAGCTTTACTCCCTCCCTATCTGCAACACAACTTTCGAAATAAATGTGATGAAATTTTCTTTCCTTAATATATAATCAAAGTTATGGCATATTCTATAAAATATTTATTTTCATTTTCTTTTCTTACAATCAGTTCTTAGTTTTAAACACCCTTCTCTCTTTGTGCTTAGATCCCAGTACTGATGTATGCACAATTAGAATTTACTTCTATGGGATCAAAAGGCATAAGGACCAGTATACTAACAGTGGGTAATAGATGCAGTACCATTTGATGGAATTGTGTTTATGTTGGTCAATACAACGTGTTCTGAAAGTTTTGAAACGTTATCAAAATTGCTGATCTGGGTGGTCAAGGACTTCCGACTCTCTGTACTGGCACGACCTCTGGTGAACCGTTCGTCATGGTGGCTGCGAATGCCAAAGATGCAACAGGAAAATGCTGCTTTAAATTCTTCTCTAAATTTCCCTGTCAACCACAAAAATGACTCATGAAAAAAATTGTACTATAAACCGCATTTCATCAGACTTTATAGATTTGGATATAAAGGAGTTATCTAAAGCAAAATTAATGCAAACCACCCAGATGCTCGTCTAATGCAGAAGTAGAAAATCATAGTTTAATCATCTTGGAGAAAGACAGAAAAAAGATAACCTTTCTAAGAAGATATGCGAGGTGTGATGTGAAGACTGAGTTATTCTTGGCTAGACAGAACGGACAGACTAGAATGATTAATGAAATCATGTCATAGATAGCCTGCTGATAAATTACATATGTAACAAAAAAATAATTGAGCAAATACAGGATTAAATGATTGAATCTTTACTTGACACGTGAAACGAGAGAGCATGGCTAACTTGTGTTTCATCATTAATAGATTTTAAAAGAAGATTCATAATGTTTGACAGTCCCATGCTTTTGGGGCTCAGAGGAAATTGTTCAGATCATTCTCATACTACACACCACAAAAAACCTACAGTGGGTCAATATGTAGTGAGGATCAACAGGTTTTACCTCCTTGTATTTAGCTGCAATACTACCAGTTCAGGTCCTGATTCTGCTCTCCAAGCCAAATGACACAAATACAAACTAAGACAAATCCATACTAGTAAGTAAGCAGCATCCCAGCTGGTTCTTTGAAGTTGAACCTACGTGGCACAGTCTGGTCATGCAAGTACGATGAAAGACTCACAGCCTCCAAATCCCAATACCTGCATATAACATATAACAGCCCCTAGACTGTGCTACCTGCCAGACAGCATCCAGAGAGTGTTTAGAGGAATGGTAGTTGTTTCAGACCAAAGTCAGGAACTTTGATGCCAGGAACTTCTCTACCACATTAATGTCATGGACAGTCACACTCTAGCACTTGGACTCAGGCCCTGGCACCGTCTAGGTTACTCATAGGTAGATAGCCTGAAGGTAATGCGATACTTTAGGCAACTTCTTCTAGGAAGAGGATCTAGCTCCCACTGGAGGAGCTGATCTGATGTTACACAGTCATTAATCTTTGCTATGGCTCATTACATTCAAATTATACATTAAACTTGAATTCTAGGTAGCTGTAACTTACCACTGAGGAAGTTATAAATAATAGGATTGGCTGCACTGTTTGCATATACAAGCCAGTGTGAGAACATGAACCAGGCATATACAGTTTCTCTGTCATCAGCATGATTAAACATCCCCAAAACCCTACAGAAAGAGAAAAGCAAACCTGAAAGATGGCAAAATTAAAATTCATTTAAAAAGCTTTTACAACCTCTAGCCTAATTTGATCTCTTATGACTTATTTGCAGTACCACAAAAAGGCTGATTCAGCAGTGCTCTCTTACTTGAGAAAATGAAATCCTCTCCCCAGCCCTCAGCCTCCTGTCTTGGTGGTTTAGCACAACAGAGACTTTACTTTACTACAGTGAAGATGCACAACTTTTTTGCCAAGTAACCAAAGTGATCTGGTGTCAGATAAGCCAAGAAAAGACAGGAAAAGTTGCTTTTGACGTACTCATGTCACTGAGGTTCCTGGCTCTAGGCCCACTCTCCAACACACTCTCTAGGCCCCTCTCCAGATTTCTCTGGAACTGAAACGGCGTTGAACTGGCCCCAAACCTGAGACTACCTCATCAGCTTCTGTCCTCCAGGGAAATCTGCATTTCCCAGACTCTTTACTTCTGCCATTGAAGTGTAAATCTAGCTCTGGGCCTACTCTGCTATTGTTGTTGAGGCAGCCTGTGTATTTACTCTGTTTCAGGTTATAGGTGCCCTGAACCATCGTCTGGAAATAGTTTTCCTTCTACATTTTATATGAAGGCACTTGAGAATGAAAAGTATTTAAACTAGGCCTCAGGAAAGAGCCAGAATTGAGTGGGATATATTTAAACCTTGACATTATCCCTCAAAAACTAAAATGTTCTAATAACATTCCAATTAAAAAAGCACCAATAACATGCTCATTATTTTTGAGGATATTCAAATCTTCTGCTATATGCCATTATTTATTGGTATTCCAGAGGGCTCATGAGGTGTAATTTTACCAAAGCCTCAGTCTGTTAGGAACTGTACAAAACCCAAGACTGTACACAACTGTGTACCAAATAAACAGAGAGAAAAGGATAAAAAAAGAAAACACAGCTTCATAGGACCAGCTGAAGGGTTAGCCTGAGGTCTCAAAACTGTACATGAGTAGCTTAGGTTTGAACTCAGCATTTTACAGTCCTTGGAGCCAAGCCACAACACTATGCCATGCTGCTAACCTTCAGCTGCTGCTTCAGGTGACTGCACTTCCACAGGGGCATTTACAGCAAACAAGCTGTAATCCCATGTAAATAACGAGGTTTAATGAGGAGATAGGCTAGATCATTTTCATGAGGAGGATCTTGCTAATAAGAGTTCCATGATCCGGCCTCTAGTTTAAGTACTATGGATAGGTTATATATAATATTTTTTTGCAATTGTATGCTTATTTTCCACTTCTTTATCATGCAATAAGGAAGCTTATCCTTCAAAAGTATCTTCCAGAATAAAAGGAATCTTATAACTGGATTGTTTTTAGAAAGAAAGCTTTACCAAGTGTTTATATTTGAGGATAAACTTTACCTTTTCAAGACATTGAGTATGCTAATTGGTAGATAGCAAAGTGCAAAAACCAGAAGGACAACCATTAGCATACGTGCTGTTTTCCTTCTTGCACGAATCTGTTTTATTTCAGCTGCCACAGCACTAATCTTTGACTTTGTTGATTGTCCCAGCCCTCGGGGCTGTGCTGAGGGCTGCTGAGGCTTCCATTTCTTCTGAACAACAGAAGAAGTTCCTGGGATCTAACGAAGACAAAACAAGTGGCATTTTGAAGAACATTTTTAAAAACTGATTTTGTCTGTAGATATAACAAGAAAAATAGACACGTTGACATACACAATGTAAGCTCACAGGGATAAAAAGGATTTTTAAATTAAATTAATTGATGTAGCCGCAAGAAACAAACCAGATTTCAGACACAGTAGAGGGACTGCATAAAAAATTATGTTTTATACACAGATATCAACTGATGTCCTCAAATTTTCTTTACTTCCCACATATCTTGCCTTGCTTGTATCTTCAGACTATCAAAACTGCCCAACCCTATTGCTTCAATTATGTTGCTATAAAGTTCTACATTGAATGTTCTGTTGTATAGCAGAGAAGTTTTTCCCACTAAAATGCTACTAATATAAGATACTAAACAGTTTTTCAGTACTGGAAAACAAGGATTTAAAGCCTGCTTAGCTTTAAGTGCCATGAAACTTCCATACATGCAACCTAGACGACAGTGAAGTAGCTAAAGAAATCACAGCTGAAGTGTGGATCTCTCTGCAAAGTTCTTCAAAACTGAGGGAAATCATGGAAAAGTGCCAAGACATAGGAAGAATTAGATTAGTCAAAGACATGTTGCAATGAGTATATGTAGCACCATGCTATTAAAAAAAATTGGTTTTTGTTTTCTGTGCCCTCACAAAAGACAAGCCAAGTAAAACAATTTTGCTTCAGTTCTTCTAAATTACTTCCTGCCTGCAGTGAAATGTGAAAGACTGCAGATGTCAAGGACTTTCTCAGAGAATTCTATTACAATTCCATTTATAATGTTTTCAATGTCATACAGTGTGAAAACCTTTTGGCTAGAAATACAGTTTTATTTATGTGTAGTACAATTGTGTGTGGGGTGACTAATCTCATGTGAAATATTTCATTTTCAAAAGTATCTGGAAAGTTCACATTGTCTATTGTAACATTTTTTTTAAAAAAATAAGGCTTATCCACACAAACTGACCAGAAAAGGATGAAATTTTTGATATTTATTTCAGAAAAATAAAAGTAAGCTAAAAACCATGCACATTCAGAATTGTTCTAGAAAAGCTACTATGTTGGGGTTCTGGCGGGATTTTGTGGGGTTGGGGATTTTTTCTTGTTTGTTTTTTGGGTTTGGTCTATTTATTTATTTGTTGGGGAGTGGGGGGTTGGTGTGAATATCTCCCTTGCACAGACAAGCCTTTAGTTCAGGATTTATGTGAAACATCAAACCTGATTTACAACTATTGGAACATTTTGGCAAAGTTGCCTTGTAATGAGCAGGAAATCAATGAAGCAAAACTGTGGATAAGTTATAACATTTAGTTTTTACTAACGTATCTATGGACTTAAAACCACTCAGCCCCTTGCACTTCTACTGTGAGTTCCCACACATTCAGCTGAAATCAGCAGCTATCAGCTTCATAATTGCACGTCTATCCTACTGTAAGGGATGTACCCTACTTAGCTGTGGGGTGTAGCAGAGAAGTGATAGAATGAGAGGAAATGGTCTCAAGTTGTGCCAGGGGACATTTAGATTGGATATAAGGAAAAATTTCTTCACAGAAAGGGTTGTCAAGCCTTGGAACAGGCTGCCCAGGCAAGTGGTTGAGTCACCATTCCCAGAGGTATTTAATTTAAAAGATAAGTAGACGTGGCACTTAGGGACATGGTTTAGTGGTGGACTTGGCAGTGTTAGGTCTGTGGTTGGATTCAATGATCTTAAGGGTCTTTTTCAATATAAACGTTTCTATGATTCTATGATTATGTATGTACAAGTACACACAGGTGTACACATGGGAGCACAATGCATATATTTGCTTGTTGGTAATGAATCAGTCATAGAGATAATTTTGAAGCACTTGTGTAATTCCAATATTTTACAAAAAGCCTATTAGCTGTGAATAAACAAGTGCTACAGTTTAGAGTTACTTTCTTATGCACTTTTTCTCTATCTCCTCAGATAGTTATCAAGGGGTTTTTAACCAAAGGAAATCTCTCAAATATAGTATCAACTTGCAAAGACTGGAAGGGTATATTTCAACTACCAAAATGAAAATGGATAGAGTTCCTAATTATTAATACAAGTGGGCTTTAGTGTCAATGCATCTGGACATCATTAAATTGAAGCATACTTGGAACTCAACAATACAAATTACGTATCAACATTTTCATCACAAGTCCATTCAGTTCTATTTGTTCAGAAGTTGTTTTTAATCTACTTAAAATCCACAAAAGAACATAGACTTCTAAATCCCTACATCCTTGCTAACAATTAAAATAAATTACCAAAATTTCTAGTATTTTTTGCGTGATTGTTCTTGCCTTTATAAAGGTGAATCATTAATTCAAAGACCTGCTTGAATTACACAATCAGAAATTTTAAGAGCTCTTACACAAAGTATGGTAAATTTGTAAACCAATCTTCTAATTTTCATCTGAAAATTTGCATGCACAATTCATTACATTTTAAAAAAGAACCTAAAAAAAAAATGTAGGGCATAGAAAGTATCTACTGTTTGTGTGGTTTTTTCTATCATATACATCTTAAAATCTCATTGTACCTTGAAATAGGATCACTACATTTAACTGAAGTTCTGGTAAACAGCATGATTTTTTAATTGAAACTCTTACCAAAGAACACACTTAGAGCACTGCATTCATTTGTGCTACATGACTGATTACAGCACACCTGCTGCACTTAGAAAAGTGCCTGATGCCTGCAGCCAAGTCACAGTTGATAATAGATGTGCAGTGGTTTTAATTTCACTTAGTGCAGCCTCTTATACATAGTGCTATCATCTGTGCCAGGCAGAGAGACATCTCTAATTGGCACCACTGATAGCACTAAGCCTGTAGTAGAATTTCTCTTTTTGCCACTGAAAAATAAAGGATTATCCTAACCTTGTCAGCATGCAAGATAAATAGGGAGAAGAAACATAGTGAAGAAAAAATAGACCAGCTAAAACAGCTGGGGAGTGGAAATGGGGGGGGACCCAAAAATATTATTTTTCAGTCGTCCAACTTCTGCTCTGCATCTGAGCCAGCATTTTCAAGCTATGTGTAGGTTAAGAACAACTGCTTTGCATTAACTTAGTTAATTAAGAGCTTGAGAGGATAGGCAGATTGTAAAGAAGAGAAGGTTAAGAGAGATAAAGTCATTGGGTGATACAGGACAGATTCAGCAAGGCAGAGCATATTAGAGCTATGTTAGATGGAACTTAATTACAAAACTAAGCAAGAAATCCTTTGTCCTGGGGAAGAGTCCCCTCAAACTGTAAAGGTTAAATTTTATCTTCAAGGTATCTTGTTATTTAATCTTATCAATCTAAGAAATTAAAAGCAAAAATAATGATTTAAAGCTGACAAGCACGATAAACAGCAATTCTGGTTTAACCTAATCTGATTAGAAGTGACAATAATTGTTGTTATGACTTATGGATGATAACAAAAAGCCTTAAAGTGGATTTGGTATTTCCTGCATATGAGTTACTTGCAAGTGATACATTCTGTCAGTATAAGATTTGATTTTTAATTTTATCATATGTATATTTAGAAATCTAAAATCTCTTTTTGATGTCTCTGATGAATCAATTTGAACTGCATTAAAAATGTTCCTGATGGCGCAGATATTATCCCTTGCCCAGGACAGCCTCAAATTTGGATGGTATCAGACATCCTGGTGAGAGAGAGAAATGATTCATGCCCATATGTTGATGGAAATATGAACCATTGTTAGAGCGACTTGAGAGGGAATATCTTGCATTGTTTCTTCAACAGCAGGAGTTTATTGTCCTTTACAGAATGACAGGGCAGCTGGTGGTAGACTACAGCTATAGATAAACCCTGGACAAAGCAGAAGACAGCAGAGAGCACCACAGACTGGTGCATGACAGCTTACAGTTCACACCCATGAAATAATTTTCAAAGATACCTGAAAAAAACTACATCTTTTTTGCCACTTAAATTCAAAGATTCTTTGTCTGTTTGCCTGCTTGGTGGGTGTTTTTGTTTGTTTGTTTGGTTTGGTTTTTATTCCTGTTTTCTTTCTCGTATTTTTTATTTGAAGCTTGAAAAAAACAGATGTTCACATTAGAAGTTATGTCAATCATTTGTCATCAATTCACATCAAATATTACTGATAACAGCCAGCTTCACATCAGGCAATTCCAGTCTCCCAGTTCTGACAGTTGGACCTTCTAGTTTAAATTTTGTTCAGATTGGACCTGCCATCAACCTGAGTAAGAAAAATAAAAATAAAACTAACAAAATGAGGTGGTCAATCTTAAATTTTGACTGCTACAGGAGATTTTAGCAGTATAAATAAGTTCATCAAAGGTATTTTGGCAAGCATTTCAGATACAGTGAGGGAGATCTTTCTTCAACCTATATTCAACTTTTCTGTTGCCTTTTGCTTGCTTTCTCTCTAAGGGAAAGCCCTTCATAGACACAAGCAAGGGGTTTACATTCTGACTGCTTTCATTTTCAATACATCTCAATGCCTATCCAAGGTGGCTTTATACCAGCACGGACGTAAGAATCAAAGTCCTAAGTGACAACATGGGGTTTATAAAGAAAGAGGCTGTACATGGGAATCTGCACAAAGCTGCAAGAGCAAGTAAATAGAGCCAGTGCTAAGGGACTTACCTGGCGACACCACAGCTTTCGGAATATCTGCAAATAGGCCAACACCATAAGACACAGTGGTGCCATGTATGTCACCAGAAAAAAGCACGTGTGATACATTTTGGGGTAAACCTCAGCTGGAAAGAGATTCAAATAGGAAAGGTGCATTTAAATATACATACATTTCAAAATCACCTTAAGAAAAATTAGTCGTATAGATATGCATGTATTTTTCAACCTAACAGGATATAATGGAAGATGTACCCAATAATATTACTATCAAGATTGCTTTTTTAATCATTTCTAGATACACTCTGTTAGAAACATGCTTTTTATCTCAAGGATTTCCCATATCATATTATTGATTTCTTATTGTATTATTACTTTACATATGAAGTCTTAAGAAGTTTTACTTTTTTACAAAATAGTGATGGATTAATTTTGTTATCTAAAAATGAAATGTTATCTAAAAATGAAAAATTTTGTTGTCTAAAAAGAGGTAAGTAATCATCCAACCTACCTTACCTTTGACGTATTTAACAGGTTGTGTAACTGTCTTTAGTTTTAACTCTGCAAAGGCAGAATTATGTATCCCTGAGTAAAATGTATCCCTGAATAAACTGCACAGTCTCTCATCTATAAAGACTGCAAATGCAAACTACAGCATACAGGACACTGACGGCAGGAGAGACAGGTATTTCATAAACCACTCTTTGGTGGCAGAATATATGTGATTAAGACTCAGTTATTAATTATTATGATTACATTTAAAAAATAGAATCAATACATTCAAGTGCTTTAAACCTAGGAAATCTCCAAGATGGTTTTTGACTCAGCTTAAACAATAATGAGTTTGGTACCGTTATGTTCTAGTTTCCCACGTATCTTTTTTCAAAAGACAACTTATGAATGTTATTTGCTTAGAGACAAACATCTCAAACGTGCTGTGAGTGTACTGAGTTTTAAGAATGTTGGATCTTAAGCTCCATCAGTAGTTTATACCAGAATGTGCAGTGCCTGAAAATTTGTCTTCTCTTTTGTAACATTAAATGTAGTTTGCTATTATCAATTGTTGGCATTAATTACAACTTAACATCTATAGATGGCCTCAGAAAAGCAATGAACATTATGGAGAGTAGCAATAAATAGAAGAAGAGAAACTGCACCCCGTGAGCAGTTAAATTGCAAGGTAATCCTAAGCATTGCATCTTGGCTAGAGTAAAGAAGGAAAATTTATGTTAATTTTCAGACTTTCCAAATGTTTCACGATTATAAGATCTGCAAGTGAAATCCTTTATTGATTGTTTTAATTAAAAAAAAAAAAAGAACATACAGAAGAAAAGAAAAAAAATAGTTGCATGAGATCAAAACTTTGGTGCATCAAAATTATTTTCTGCCTGCTAAAGTGACTGAGACTGTGGACCCTATCAAAGAAGAGCATGCCAGGAGAATCTCTGAGAGTTTGATCAGACAAGGATATACAAAGACTTTCCCCATAACTCTCATAGCAGGGAGGAGAACAGCAGCATGTTAATTCCAGGCTCACTCTCAAATGCAGACTTGACTAATCTCACACTTGTTGTTGGACCTGAAAGTGCTAGCTGGTTCACCAGTCAGAAAAACTTCAGGATCGGGGAGATGGAAACTTGGTACAGCAAAATTCAGCCAATGTTCATTCCCAGCAAAGGTAATAGAGGTGTTGCCACTGACATTTGGTAGTTTTGATGGATCAGGGCTAAAAAATTCAGATGAGTAGTATTTGACTTCTTACTTGCTCTAAGATCCTGCAGCAAACCAGCTTACCAACTCCTAACTAGCAGCTGCAGCTACTAACTCTTGTCAGTGTTCCTGGGGAGCCAGACCATTTGGGGCAGGTATTTTATAACTGGAGTTAACCTGAGATTATATGTTGATTGATGATCTCAAAATTGTTTCTGCATTCCAGAAAATGCAGCCTCATAGCAGTCCTGTTAGCCAGGGAAATACCAACATGCATGCTTCACAGGTGGAGAGATTAAGGAGAAACTGGAGTAATGTGACTTACTGGGATCACAGGAGGTCAGAATTGAAAGTACATTCTTTCTGCTCAGGAGGAGGTGCCACCTGCCTCATCAATGCTCTGCCGGCAGCCAGACCCCTTTCAGGTAGGATGGTACATATTTAAAAGGCCATCTGGAGTTTATGACTTCCAATTTAGCATTCCAAGTAAAGCGAAACATTAAATGAGCCTAGCTATCTACAAAGAACTGAAGACCAGGTTGGAGGAAGATCCTAACACTTGCCTTTGAAGTTTAGCCACCTGGAAAGTGCCAGCTGCTAAACATCAAAGGAAACCTGTCCCTCCTCCACCCAGGGCAAAGCCTTTCGCAGAACTTTTCCCTAAGAAGCATGACTCTGTTTAGCTTCTCAAGCCAAAGAAAAGCTTTAAAGCTGTTTGACAATCACAGCAGCAAGAAGGAGGAGGGCTGGGTAAGGATATCATTCATTTATCAAGTAAGTGAGTTCCAGGCTCCTTGAATGCAAACATCAATCAGTCTGTGGTCCTGCCTGACTGGGACAGCTGAAACTCTTACTGCCAAGCAGAAGAGGAGAAAAGTGTCCTTGCCTTCTATGGTCACGAAACAGACTTCAGGACTGGGGAAGACTGTTCTTAGCTGGAGTAACCACCTCTTTAACAATAAAACAATGACTCTCATGTCTCTGGCTGCTATTCTACTGAAAAGAGAGAATAAAACATAAAGCAAACAGGTAGTCATAGGGGTTGGACTGGGTTCAGATCAGCATTCCTACTCAGCTTCATTCATACACTATAATTACCCCACCCAGTAAAGGATCAGTATGTTAAAACAAGCTTTCTTCTGTCTACTGCAGGGGTTATTAAACACATTTTAAAATTTTCTAAAGCTCTCTTCTCCACACTGTCTTCCAGTCCCAGCCTGGCATTGGTAGATTGAAACTACAGCTTCTGGATTTTTGGCAAAATTTTACTATGTTTGTGTAAATACATATACACATACATGCATACATATACATATGTAATCAAATTGAAATAAACAGACTCAAAACATTTTGATATGACTAGCAGATGAAATAGCCTCTTAAGCCACAGGTGCTTAACGAAACTGATACTCATGACAGCTTTCTTAAGAATAGGGAAAAACAAGACTATCGAGTTTGTTGAGCATCAGTAGAGTTCCCAGGTTCCCTAGTCTCAGGAAGATACCGGTGAGGTTTTGGAGTTACTAATACAGAAAAGCAACACAACTAAAAGTGTATCTTTTTAAAAATAAAGCTCAATAATTAGGGATGTTAGGAAGTGGGTGCCCACAGCAGAGAAAAATCAACCACACAATGCAGCTCTTCCAAACTAAGTTCCTATGTCAGAGTACTTACGGTTAGCTAATACTAAAATTACATCTTGAAACCTAATATATTTTGCTTGAGTTATCAACTTAGAACCAAGCATAATTTTAGTATTAGAAATATTCTGACTTCTCTCTGCATTTAAATATCCCACGAGTTTTTCATTAAATACTGAACACTTTGATAAACAGGATGTATGAAGCTTCTTGTACTACTGCGATTGCCATCTATTTGTTTTCCAGAATTAAGACAATGTGTTTTTGTACTATTGTATGAGTAGTCTAAGAGGAAATGGAACACAAAGTCTTCCCTTTGTTTCCATTCAACGACGTAGTTTTGGGAAAGGATCATCTCCATATTCTTTTTATCATTTGCAAAGGGCTTGGCTAATGCATTTTGGCAAACACTGTCTTCTTGAACAGCTCCAAGACAATGTACTTAGCTGAATTGGACACATGGTGAACTCATTTTAATATACTTTATTTTGGCACTTTATCATCAAATTCGGCACATAGCAATTACAGACTATTATAGAACTGTGGCCAACTCTGGCTCCTTAAGTGAGCCTGCATAGGTCACATGTTGGATCCTTCTGCATTCCCAAATAAAATACTGTTATTAGACAGTACTCAAGATGAAAAACCCTCAGCCTAGAATTGGCAATGAATTTTACATTCAGGAATGCCAGAAGCAATTATAAAGAAATTGAGCCTTGTTTTAGGCTGAACTATTGCTCCATTTGCAGTCACTGGCAGCTCTCCAAGAGCATGCTCAAATCTTATTAGACAGGGTGGCGACTCTTTGTTCACCATTAAGGAGCCTAAGTGTCACAGTGCTGATCAGACCTTCCCTTCAGACACTCATCAGACCTTTATGGTCTTCAGCAGCTGGTCCTAAGTCTGTGTAGGGTACAGTTTTGTCTCCTGCTTTGGCATCTCTGACATCTTCCTGGACATGGCTTCCAGTTAGTCCTCCATAGCACCTCATGTTTCAGTGGCCCTGGGGTCCCAGAATTACAACAGACTTCCAAAACCCTTCGGAAAGTCTCATTAAGCATCCTCTTTTTGCAGTCCCAGTCTTGAACATTCACAGTTTAACATCCTTGGAACATATAGTGTACATGGTACTCTGCAAAGACTTTATCAGATGTACTCTAATTTTAGACAGCATTAATTACATGCAGCTCTAAACAAAGCAATAAACACTCAAATGTAATCCCTTTCTCTAAACTGACTCTCCTATAGGACTTTCTCAGGGTCTCTTGAGTGTGTGCAACATCTACATCTCCACTTTCTCGTTGCAAATATAGGTTATTTGTAGCAGCATGAATTTCTTTGTCCTTCAACATCCTCCTAGTTAGCTCTTTCTTTGACCGTCTATATTTGCATAGTCAAAAAAGGCAAAAAAAAATCCAACAAAAATGCAACCATTTTCTTTAAAAATATTAGCTCTGTATTTCTTCTTCTGGCTTCAAGGCTCACCAGTCTTTTCAAACTGCCCTGTTACCATGTTCTTTTGTTCTTATTTTTGGGAGCCTTTGTGATTTCAAACTCTATTTTTCAGTAGAAAAACTGCATATTCTATGCTTTGGCCTAACTCAGAGTCTTTAGACACTTTCGACAGAATGGAAACTACTTTTTAATGACACTCTGTTCTGCATAGTCTGAAAAGGATGTGTGTGTGTATATATATATATGTAATCCTCATTGATAAAATGTGGTTAACTCTACTTTTACTAAGCAATTCCACAATTTTGAGAAATCTACTTGCAACTTAATGCATATAAAGAGTCTTCTTTCAAGTTACTGTGATAAGCTATGATTAGAACATGGAGATTTTTTTAAGGATATCTGAAATGCACCAGCAGAATAAGTAGCAATGATGGTGCATTGCCATTAGAAGAATTATTCAATAAAAAGGCAGCAAGATAAAAATAGGATTGTTATCTTTCAGTGGAGTGAAAAGCTTCCCATTTCAGAAAACTTTTTAATATAAAATTATTTTTTTCATGCTCAGTATAAATAATAATTTTAAAATATTGGAGTGTTTTCACTTCCTTTCTGAAGCCACACACACACACAAAAATTTAATCTATACATGGCTACTTGCCTTTGTTATAACCCTTTCTATCTCTCCAAACACCCAAGTGAAGGCTCACATCATAACCTGAAGACCAGTAGATTTAAGTTTAGACAAATACACTCCCTAGGAGTAGAGCCTTGCAAGCACATGGGAGTTTGGTTTGGTTGATTTTTGTTGGGTTTTTTTTGTATGGTGGGTGCTTTACCTCAGGCATATCTGTGGGCTGCAACTAGTTCAGCACAACTGAACGAGAGGCACTCTTTAAAATAGTTCTAAGCCTACTACAGACTCTGTAGTTCAAAAGTAACACTTTCCCATTGGGAATCAAAAAGTGGCCAATACAGATCTGGAAATTCTGAGAGTATGTTCCCTGATGAAATGCTCTCTTGACTTCCTAATTAATTAACCACATAATTTCCTAGGCTGAGATTAAAATAATCTTTGCTGCAGAGTTAACCCTGAAGTGATGAAGGCCTGAGTAATTAGTTCTGTGAGAAAATGAGTGGACAAAAACTGTACTTGAAACAAATGCTGTGAAAGAAAATAGTCACATAACTACTGCAGTATCCTGGAGCAGATGGGGATACAAAACTGTTCACAGATGAAGAAAGAACACTAGAAGTAAAGGGCAGATTTGTCCTCTCCAATGAAACACCAAGTACAATACTCACAGCTTAACAGAGGCTTCCTCTAACCTAAAAACTTAGAGCACATCTTTGTCAGCAATGAGTGCCAGCGAGCTAGTGGCCACCTCTGCCCCCCTGCCTTGTCCCAGAGGACTAACAGGGATGAAGGAGATAAAGAACAGGGAATGTGATACCTAGTGTCTTCTCATTAATTCACTGGTGGTTCTGTGAAAGCCGTTAGCAGGGAAGGAACTTCCAGAACAGCACATGGAAGAGCCCTCAGCAGTCCAGGCTGTTTAAGCTAATTTATCATGATAATTAAGTACAGGTGATCCGGTTGTATATTATCACAATTGTTCACAGGACTGTAATCTTCTTCTACAGAGACAGCTCTGGGAGAATATCTGATGGTGTTTTAGTCGGACTCAAGGCTATTAAACAGGCACCTTTTAGTTACGTGTTTTGGCAAAGTTGGCTTTATTTTCCTGTGTGTGAATAACAGCATTACTGATGGCCATTATATCCAGTGTCAGAGTCACAGCATGTAACTCATGCACTCTGCTAGCGCTGGAGGTCTGCCAAGGCCCACCAAAGTCGAGCCTTAACCATTTGGGTGGGTGGCTCACACCACTTGCTGTGAACGGAGACAAAATAGAAGCAGTTACTCCCTGGCAATCCTTACAGCTTCTTACAGCTGCATTCAGATACAGAACATGTTCGATTCAAAGTTAATGTGGAAGGGTAGGGTTACACTCCTTGTATAGACTCATTTGTAACTGATTACATTCACAAAGTTATTTAAATGATTTTGTCCAAGACAAATTTCAAATTTTAGGTTAACTCACTACCCCATATTGGTGACATCTCTGTAAATTCTGCAATGACGTGTAATTTGCATTGAACTCCCACGAGATATCTATAAAGAGTAGTCAAATGCCAGCAATTAGCAAAATATCAGGTAAATAGAAAATCTGTTCTTGCATAGTTACTTTCTAAGGCTAAATACTGAAGTCTTTGTAAACCTGAAATGTCCATCAGTCACAGAATTATATAAGCATAAGCATTTAAGGGTGGGAACATTTCTACCCTCTGGGAAACATTAATGTGGTCAAGACACAAGTCAGCCTCATTCATTTAAACTTGATTTAAAATGTACTTTAAGTCTCAACAACACAAAAGAAATTCACAGAAATTTCACAGAATTTGAAAAATTATAGTTCTGGGAAAGCTTATATAATCCAGAACATTTTGTGTTATGTTTATACAACTTGACTTCATATTAACATCTCTTGATATTTTGATTACTTTATAGCAGTACAAATACAGCTTGAATGGTCAATGACAGACTCACCTCCCCAGTGCTCATCACACACTGTGAACAAGGTGGTTTTATTGGCTAATCCTGGGAACACACTGCTGCACTCCATAACAATAGCCTGAGGAATCATTATGATGCAGGACACAATCCAGATAATTATAATGCTGTTCCTTGCTCGCTTGGCTGTGCTTTTAAACATCAAAGGGTGACAAATTGCATACCATCGATCCAAAGCAATGCAGCTGAGGGTTAGGACAGACACAGAGACTGAAACTGTCTAAAGAAAAGGAAATATTATGTAAATGTAAATTTAAATGTAGGGCTTTTTCCCAGAGTTTCAAAAATTATTTATGGTACTTTTCCCCAAGAGTTTTAAAAATTATTTATATTTTCCAAATAGTTAGTTCTTTATCTGCAATTGTTAAATAGACTCCCAGAAAAAAAGACTCCTTTTGAAATCACTTCTCACAGAATTACAGCAGATCCCCTCATCCCCTCATTTTTATCTGAAAAAAGCTTTTAAAACATTAGACAGCGAATTTTATCCTTTTTTCTTTGTAGAAAAATTTATTTGTTGGTTTCTATGTTATATTAGCATACGAGAGCCATCATTTTGCTTTTTATTTTTCACAAGAACAATGAAACGCAAGATCTCATGAAAAAGTCCCTGACAACAATCAGCTTAAGGCAGACTAAGACATTGTACTTTTTATTCAGTAAAGGAAATAACCTATCACTTCAGTTTTATTCTGTCAATCTGTATACTAGGTGATCACTCTTCAGCTTTTCTTTCACTAGGATGGAGGTTTAGAAAAAGAAAAGTTGTGATTTTGATTGTATCAAGTAGAGCTCATAGCTGCTGGAGAACTGTTGCCCTTGACAGTGTGGCTCTTTGGCCATAGAGGTATCTTCTGAAAATATAAATTACGCTGGAGGCACAGAGCTGATGATCTGCATACACTCTGAGTACTGCTTAATTCTTCTGAATTTTAATGACTACAAAGCCAAGCACTTGTCATTCCAGTTTGCCCAGCCAGTTCATCCAAACACCTATTCTTAGAAAAGGTATTTGTCAACCATTTGATGCAAATGATTTCAAAACTAGTTAAGACCACGGGTAAATGAGTAGAAGCAATTATTGCTTAAGGCAGACAATCTGATCAACTCCCAGTGAACCTGGATACTTTGACTATTTCTGAAGAACACAAAATCAGTAAACACAAAAAATGTGCAGACTGCTTTTAGAAGCAGGATTCTCTGTCCTGGACACTTGTATAGCTGTTTAGATCCACAGAGAGAGAATATTAATGACTTTATTTCTATTTACAGACATTTTTATTGCTTTACATCCCTTCCGAATCATTAAAAAAGATCACAAAAAGTAAAGAACATCAGAAAAATGTCCCAAAAACTGTATTGCCAACAATCAGATGGATCAAAACCAGTCTTTATTATAAAGTATAATCATATTCCCAAGTGGAACAGTCTTTTAGGCCTCAGCATGTACTCTGAGATACCTACTCAGTATCAGGTATAGACTTTCATTGGATTAGTAATATTAGGAAGATGCTATTGTTATTTCTGGTTTTCATAACACGGGTAATGTGTACACAAACACAGAAAAATAATACCTGTAAGTAGGGAATCACTTTACAGAGGGTCTGCCCAAAGAACCACGTTTCTGTGATGTCCACAACTAAAGTTGCTGGAAGACAAGTAATTGTGACCAGAATGTCAGCCAGAGAAAGATTCACTATGAAATAGTTGGTAACTGTCCGCATGTGATGATTCTTCCACACTGCAAGGCAAACTGAATTTGGAAAGACAAGTTAGTGAGATGGAAATGACTCAGGAAATGCTTTAAGAGGAAAACATTTGACTTTGCGGAATTAAGGAAATGTTTGTGTCCTTGATTTAACACAGAATATTTGAATATGCAGTTCAGTGCAAGAACCATGTGTTTTCTTCTAGAGCAGAAACAAGAGAGTACATGTAGAGAGATTCTTGATACACAAAGGAGAGCTTTCCACAGACTGCAGCATGGGAAATAATCCAATATATAAGGCATCTTACTTTTCTGCTAGTTAATCTTCACTAACTACTCATACAACTTTCTTTATTTCTCTTTCAAGCCATTGTCTCTAGTCTATATATTTATCAAATATCTATATCTGTAAAAGTTTATCTGTTTTCGTATGACAGCATGATGCTTAAATCAAATTGCTACAACACAGAATCTTGTAAGCTGTACCAAGTCAAATATCATTTTATAAAATATTTTGCTGGATTTAATATATCTATTGCATCTGCAGGGAATCTGTAACAATTTGATGGGTAACTGTGATTTGAAGTTAAATTAGTGAGTAATTTTTCGCTATATTAAACATCTTACATTTTTGATGATGATCAAAAGCTGTGGGAGCCAGTGGATATCCCCATCAGGGAATGAGAGTGTTCCCTAAAGAAACAGACCCTGAGAGATCTCCCCAGGTTAGAGTGAGGCCTCCCAGGATGCTTTGTTCTGCCATGCAAATGTACCCCAGTTCTGTTTCCCTGACTGTCCTGTTGATTTCCCTGCCCCTTTCTCCCTTGTATGTCAAGGTACCGCCTATGTCCCGCCCCCATATAGAAGCTTGGACCCCCCCCATCCCCAAGGTCTTTTGTCACTGGTCTCCTTCAGGCGTGGGGCTGAAATAAACCTCTATTGTGGAATTCCACACAAGGACCCTTCCTGCCTCTTTGCCGTCAATCTGTCGAAGAAGCTATCTGGTGCTTGTGTGTGTGTCTGTGTGAATGCAGTGGCTGCCGAGCGACTTTCTGCTGGAGTCGGTTTCGGAAGGTCACAGCATCCCATGAGAACACTCCCCGGAAACCGACAAAAAAGCAGCATGTAGCAGGCACTTTATAAGATGTGCCCTTAAAGCTTGTTTTGTATATTTTATGTCGCTCTTTTTCAAATTGAAAGACTTTTAGAAATGAGTCAAATCAGTCCTTTAAAATCATTACACTAAATTCATAAGCTGCTAAGTTAAAAATGCCATAATTAAGTCTGAGAAAGTAGCCCAAAAGTAACTTTTTAAATAATTTTGGAAGACAAACCCTGAGTGACTGTAGCAACTGAAAGCTTTTGAATTATTCAGATTTTTAAATTAATTCACCTGAAGATCTTTAAAAACTGATGCACAAAATTTTCCAGAAACACCACAATACTTCTTGTAAGACAAGAATACAATTTATTGTACATCAAAGGGTCTTTCCTGCAAACAATTACTCATCCATCATGCAAATCCAGATGAAGATTCAAAGTCTCCTAATCTGTCAGGATATAGCACAATGCTTAATTTAGATATATTAAACAGATCAGAGACTGTCAAAAAATTGAGTTAAAAAGGTCCTCAAGAGGTTGCCCAAATCTAAAATGGAATCTGCCAGAGTTAAGCCAGTCTCCTATAGTCACTGAACTAGCTAAAACAGCTGGAAAAAAATACACAGACTTAAAGGCACATAAGCTCTTGAGATCAGATGTTTCTTTAGATCCTAAGAAGGATGATGTGCCTGAAAGCTTCTGTCTATCTTCCAGCTCTATCAGTTGATCTAATAAAATATATTACTTCATTCCCCAAATCTTGTCTTATGTCTTTAGAGCAACAGAACTACAGGAAGACTACAACTGTTGGCAAGCTTACATTTTAAAATCTGTTTTATTTGAAGACACCACACATCTCTTAAATGATGACAATTTAATCTCTTAAATTATCTTCCCTACCAAAACAAAGTTCTTCTCATGTTTAATCAACTTTTATTTTGCTGCTATTTATATAACTTTTTTTTGCTGCACATTGGCAGGAATGAGGAAGAGTTTTTTCCTGCAGCAATGCTTCACATATGTAAGGATTTTTGTTACGTATTTCCTCAGAACTTTATATTTTACTCTCAGTCATTTCTAGAACATCTGCAACCATCCTTGTGCAGTGACCAAAACTGGTGGAATACTCTTTCAAGATCTTACCTATGGCAGGAGCTGAGATTGCAGTAATTCTTCATGAGGGCTACGTTTAGACATTTAGACTAGGACACAGAGAAAGGGAGAGGCTAGGTGGCCTTCAGTTTCTCTAAGACCAGGTGATTTTATTAACTATCTTTTTAAGATATAGGCTTCCAAGGTTCATCTAAAACCTCTGTTGTGATGTAACGTATGTTCTTCATAAATTCTAATGTGTTGCAGAGATAGCTCTGGATTCTGTAGCTTATATAAATTTAATTTTTGCTATATATTTATCATGCTCTCATAAATGCAAATGAAAACCTCTCTACAATGATCTTCACTGTTCTTGTACTGGTTTTGAAGAGAATACAGTATACATTTCTTCTATCATTTTCTTCCTGAACACAGAATTTCTGCTTTTCTTAGTTGTGGCCTCAGATACCTCAACGGCAAGGTTTATAAATTAAAAGCTTAAAGGAAACATCATATTAACTGTGTTTTCTTCCCATTTGGAAGATTTAAAGTACCTACCAAAGTAATTATTTCTATAGCATTGCGTGATAATTACAACATAACTAATCAGAGCTTTATCACTGTCACTTGTGCATGGAGTTACTGCAGTTATGGTCTGATAGTGCAGAGGCAGCACCTAACGAAAGTAATACATTGCTGCCCCTCTGGAATGTTGTTTGCAGTTGGAAATGCAATGCTGGGGAAAAAAATTGCAATAGCCATTTCACTTTTGATAATTTTAATATTTAACTCTAAAAATTTGAAGATCTGGACATTTACTTATGGCTGGTTCTTTTGTCTTAAGTGCAATTCATATTGAAAGTATGGTCTTGTTACTTAGGCAAAAATTGATATTAAGCGGCAGTGGTTTTTTGTACTTCTTATTCCTTTCATCAACAGGCAAAAGTTAAATAAAATGTTGTTTAAAAGTTCAGGGTTTGGCTACTTTTTTCTCATATTATGGTTTCAACAGTCCTGTGTTCTACCCAGTTCAGAAAAGTTCATCATTTTCAGCCATGGATATCCAGTGCCTAAAGGTGCAAGGTTTAAGCAGGTATGTTTGGTCTTTGACCAGGCCTATTCCCATTCCTGTGCTGGTCCATGTGAAAAAGACCTGGACATAAACATTATTTCTGTTAAAACAAGTCCATTAAGTTGACAAATACAAGGTCAATCTCACTGGCAGCCAGCTGTATCAGAAATCAGATCATAGCATTCTGCATGTTGAGTTCAAAGCTATCAGTATCAGCAAATGAAACCTCATGATACCCCAGAGATCTAAGGAATATTACCATTTTCATCTTTGACACAAAGAAAGTGAAGTGCAGAAGTTGTTAAAGGCCGTACAGTAAATCAGACACAGAACAAGAAACTTGGACTCCTAATTCCCAGCTGTGTACTAAACCTTCCAGATCCCGCTGGCTTAACACAGATGCAGTTTAGATGAACTTCAGTATTTGCTGTTCCTCAGAGTAATATAAAAGAGTAATATAAAAGTGTAGCCTCTTGCTACTCAGGGTGTAGCAGTGTTGAGGAAAGCCAAAGTACAGAAAGTAGCCCTGAATTTCTTTGAGTTCTAATCCATGGGGGTAGGCACCTGAAAGGTGAAAAAGCCCAATAGTTTGCAAGCATAGAAATGCAAGATAATTTGTTACTTCATATTTCTCTGCTTATGCTTGTGTATTTCCCCTTTTGACCTCTTCTCTTCTTTGCAGCATAAAGCATTTTCCATTCTTTTTATGGCACATAGCACAAGAGCACCTTAATCAGCTTTAAGTTCACATAAATGTTTACATACTACCATAATAATTAAATATCCCAGAAACTCATTCCATGAATGTATCAAAAAAAAGAAAAAAAAAAGAGATGGTGAAAAAAAAAGCTTCTGAAGAGGAAGTATTCTAAAACCAAGTCAGCTTTCTCTGCTCTGATTGCCCTCTGCTGTTTGCAGCACTGTTTTCAACCTGCCACAAGCATTGGTAATGTTTTCTTTCAGTGCAAGGCGAAAAAGCTGTGAGGATCTGCTACGAGTTCTTTGAACAGGACAGAATGATAGAAAGACATAAATAGGTTCTAAATTACATAAAGTTAGTTCAGTACATTCCTTCCAGACTCGCTGTCTTACAGCCCAAGGTTATTCAGTAGTCTTGGACAATAGCTTCATCGATAGTGTTCTAGCAGCTCATCAAGAAAGATTCTCTAGCCTGTGCCCAAAACCTGCTATTTTACAGGAGTGAAAAATAGTTTGACTATGCCACTGAATATTGTGCAGCTATTTAATTGTCAGAACAAAAGAATTTCATAAACTCTCCACTCGCACTCCTTAATTACATATTTTCATCTCAGGCAGTTTTACAGAGAGGCACTCAGCTCACATATAAACACTCAAGTAACATGCTAGGGAAAGAAAGCTCCATGGAGTGGAAATGCCATCTGCCTACCCAAACAGAAATAGCAGAGAGCTGTGACTTTCCACTTATCTTGGAGAAGAGAAGAAAGGATAAGAAAGGTAGTAAAGATTCTCAGTTGGGAGTGTATTTTACTAAAAAGTACTTCAAAAGCATAAAATAGATGAGGCCAGCAGCAGCCTTCTTAAAAAAACTTGGGAGATACCACAGTGTTAACAGAATGCCTGTTTAGTTGGGGCACACAAGAGTGGCCCAAACTGAGCTCTTTAGACCCCCATTAAAAATCTGTGAAATAGTAAAAATAATTGAATAAAACCTCAATTTAACATTACATGCAAAGTTTTTATGCAGCCTTTGATGTTCCTAGCTATAAATGGGACTGAGAAAGAAAGTGGGGAAAGTGGTGTTAACACAGACACTGAAGAAAAGAGAATTAAACAAAAAAAAAAAAAAAGAGAAATTTAAAAAAGCACTTCAGAAACATGCTTGTGCTCTGCATGATTTCCCCTACTGCTAGTGCTCTAATGGAACCTAATTACCTGCCCAATGTATTGTATTATTGTCCGTGTTTTTGCTTTTATTTTACAAAACCACTCAGAGTTAGAGTTACTCCTGCAAAGGCAGACACGCAGGCCATCTTTCGCAAGGAGCAGCTCTTTTTCTGATGGCTGTTAGACTGTCCCAGCTCCTTCATCTCACCGTGGGCACTTTCCTTTTCTTTCTCCAGGCTTCAGCAGAGCTTTAAGCAAAGCGCTTGCTGTTCCCATCTCTTCCACACAGTGTCAGTCAAGGCTCGGAAACCAGCTGGAGTCGCCAGGCTGAAAGTGCGTGGAAAAATTTTGGAGGCTGTCCATAACCGAGGACAGTTCTGTGATAACGAAGCTGGTTTCTGGACCTGTCCTCCAAACACTGACGATCTCCCATTCCCTAAAACAGTCTCGCAGGAAAGTCCCAGCAAGGACAAAAAAAATAAAAGGTTAAAATCAAAGTTAAAATTTAAGACGGATTGCTGTTAGAAATCCATCAAGAAAGCTTCACTCCGTGTTTCTGAAGAAAAAGCCCCTCTCTAATATGACAGTATAGTGAGATTGTTATTTTTCACGTATAAATTTAGTACCTGTGGTTTAGCGTCCTGAGGCATTTTAATTAGAGGCTGTAATGGTGTTTAATCAATTAGCACAGCTCATTGTATCTCAAGCTGAATATGAAAACAATACAAAGACTCCATCTGGTATAAAGTGCAGCTGCTTGCCTCCTGGAAGATTTATGCTGTCTTGAGCATATTAAACACTGTGCTGCAGTCCTTCTGCTGGTGGACTGCTGGGTCAGCTGTCAATTTGTTTTCTACACGTCAACCCTAAATAATTTCCCTTACACTCCAGAAGTCTTGTCAACCTCTTATTCAATGGGTCATCTTTCAGTGCAACTTCCTGACCAAAATAGAAATGTAATTTCCATAACCAGCAATACCTGACATTTTCACATATAAAGGAATGACTTTATCTCTTATCTAATTTTTGATGAATAATAAATCCCAGATGCATGTAAACAAAGAATTATCTTTTTTCATACTAAACCACAATGATTTTATTTTGCTTTGGTAATTCAGTCTCACAACTGTTTGACTGAAATATCATAATATGGTCATCCAGAAGTTATTTGGAACTGATGCTGTGATTTTAAGACCTGGTAATCAGTATCTCCAAATGCATTAGGCAGAAAGCTTCTAAAAAACTTTACTCCTTCACAGTATTTTACAACTGGTGACAAAAAAATGGGAAAAATAGTTTTGAATTATACACTATTTATTCTCTATCTCCTAACCTACCCTCCCCCCAACTGTTTTCCTCTCACAATTAATTGGTTCTCCATATGAAATTCTTCCTCTTGTTCTCTTTTGGTGATATTAGCTGCTGCAAATCAAGATCTGAGTAGTGGGGTGTCAAGCAACATAGTTATGGAAGTTTGAAAGGAAGGCTAAGTAGATATGCTACCAAGGAATTCTGGAGAGCTAGAGCTCCTGTATGTATACTGAATGTATACTGCTGGAAGGAAAAATGCTGTCATTAAAACTACCTTCATTATTAACGACTCCTGATTAAGGATTCTTCTGCTTTGACTTAAAAGTGTAAAAATTAGGTGCCTAAGACTAAGATTATTTTATTTAAGGAAGGCTTCCCGTGAGTATTCCAACAATTTCATTGATGATCTTGATTAAGGGGAAAGAAGCACTTCAACTAAATTGCAGAGGATATTTAATTAGGGGTTTTTGAAACCAGCAATGAGAACAAAAGATCTAAAACAAAGCAGTATCTTCTTTGAATAGGGAGATACCTAATCCTTCGGCTGTCCATCTCCTACCCACTACTAAGCTCTAAACTCACACATTACTTCACTTTTACATAACTAATCTTATCTGAAAGAAAGGAGACCAACATGAGACCAGGCTTACATTGAAAAGTAATAGAAAGAATGACACAAAGAAAATACACTGTTTTATACAAGGTTTATTATAAAGGAAATACTGAAAAAAAAATTCCTGTATCTGGTAACAATGCCTGGCAGATAAGAACTGTCCTTGACTATGTGATGCGATAGCTGAAAAGACAGACAATACTCTGAGCAAAGGAATTACACAGCCTACCAGTGAGGCTATAGCTCCTCATCAATAAGAAACACTGGATGTGTTGAAACACATTTTTGAAGAAATTCTTAAAAACATGACAAAAGTAGCAGGTGGCTAGGTCATGCTCCCTGTGTATCACATATAAACAAGTGTGTACATGTAGGCTCCATCACACATGAAAAATACCGAAACGGTAAAAAATGTAATTGAATAACATAGAACACATGACATCCCAAAGTATTTTGTTGAATATCAGCTTCACTGGAATGTACTAATGGGGAACTGTCACCCATAAAAGACAATGAGGATCTACATAAATAAAACAGATACCCAGCAACTAGTTTGCTTGCAGCAATATGTTTTCTGAGGTTTTCTACCTACCACATGTTCTATTGTACTGGAGGTTTTAAACAGACTTAAGAGTTGACGGTTGTGGGTTACTTATGTGCTCCAGCCCACTTCTACATCTTAGGCACCGGCTTATCAAGGCATTAGAGAAGAAAACAAGAACTGATTTGTGTGTGCTGGAAGCTTATGTCTACGGATCACAACTGGGAGTAATAGCACAACCATCTAATTGGCACAGGATTCATTTTCTAACTCGGCCACATTACATAATCTTAGGCAATTAACAATCTATGGAAATGGGAGTTATTAGCAGGAGATCAGCTATGCTGTAAAAACAGACTGCCCAAAATGCCAGGTTTGGACAGCTCTGGAGGAAGTGAAAGGTGCCATCACAGAGTTTTCCTAATCTAACTATTGATTAAGACAGACAGATTGGTTNAAATCATTAGTAGTATTAACTGGCAAACCCAGTCATCTCTGCAGAGCTGGCTATACTGATTGACCAGATGTTTCATAATAATAATTGATATTATTACAAATAGAGTCTACAAAATCTTTATCCACACTTCCTATTACAGATGGAAGAGTCAGAAATACAGCTGTCATACTGTATATGACACTATGATAAAAATTTTTCACACTTCGCTGATTCAATTTAAAGCTGCATGACATTAAAATCAAGGTGTGCTTCATAGCTGAAATGGTGTGCAACTTTGAAAAAATATGCTTCAGAAAGCACCCATCAGTCACTGCAATATGGAGTTGCACTAGGAAAAACCTTTCCATGTACACATCTGTTTCAAATAGAGATATGAGTGCCTTTTCTGCAGGATATACAAAGAAAACACAATTCACTATGCTAGTGACATGTTCCAGCAAATATCTTGCATATTATACAGCTGAATCTGTATCATGGATTCTCATTGTCAATGTAATATTCCACAAACTGGCTAAAATCCTTGCAGTCCTACTGTGTTAAGAACCAGGAGAGAGAGCACAGTTCTGTCAGGGCTGAGTGCACCCCCAGGCTCTGCAACCTCTGCCCCCTGCCCAGGACCTAGTTGCCCATGCTGGAGGCCAGCTCTGGTATGGGGCAGCATGTAAGCTGGGACCAGGCTTTGGGAACAGAGCTTTTGGAGTTTTGGAGTACTCTTTTGGGAGTCAGCCTTTTGCAGCAGAGCTGCATTTAATAAGCTCAGGCTCTCACACTAAGCTCAGGCAAAGACCAGGTTGCAAGTATGCTCTTGCCTTGCTGAATTTGATTGTAAAACTCATCCACTGATTTGACTTTCAGGCTTAACCTCAGACCTGTTTCATCACTGTGGATTTGTCCGGTGATTGCTGGGAGGTGACTGAAACGTGGTAAACATCTTCAGACCTACCAAGCTCTCAGGCACTGTGGGACTGTGTTGGTGAGTACAATGCCCTGTTAGTCCTGCTGCTGCCCTCAGCTCCTGGCACCCCTTCCCCTGGGGAACAGTCCATCATAATTCTCTGACACATTCCACTTCTGAGACATACACTAAATCAGCTGCTTATGTCCAAGAAAACAAAGAAGGTTTCACTTGACATGCAACACAGAAAGTAAACTATGCTTTATAAACAAAGAAACATCCCAAACCCTTAATTTTTTTTGTTTTGAAAGATGGTGAGTAATCCCTTTATTATGCAAAGACCAATGTACTTCAACTGATACTCAAACTCTTACATAAATTGAGCTCATACTTTCTCTTAGGTAGATAAATATATACATATTGTATCATTTCCTATGTGCTGTCTTCTTAACAATGATAAAGCCATTCTAGTTATTATTCATCCAACAGATAAAGGTGACTCTCCTGCTGATATTACAGACAAAGTCCTTTCAGTGCCAGATTCCCCAAGTAATCTGAAAAAAAAATGAAATGTAATAATTTAAAATGTAATTACATGAAATATGCCTCATCTACAGCAATGAAATAGGATTCATGAAGATCCTTTAAGAGAATACATGACTCATCCAATTCTACTAACACAGGCATGTATGCCTAGATCTCAGTATTCACTGGATATCTTTAAAATTGTAACAGAGCAGCATTTGAGAGAGTTGCCTATTCGTAGGCATTGAGCAGGATTCTGGTTAGAATTACAGCCATACACAGATTTTTTTCTTCTCCAACCCTGAAAAAAAAAATCAAATGGAGGCTGTTGAACTCCATGAGTCAGACTATGAACCCTTTGAAGAAAGGACCACAGTCAGCTTCTGTACAGATCTCAGCACAACTAGCAGTTACTGTAAAACAGATAATAAATAATACAGCTATCCAGAGAAGGGTAATTCTCTCACAATTTTGTTCTGAGTCGGAACGAAAAATGAGTATCACCAAATTTTGTGAGTAAAGAAAGTTTCTGAGACTTCTGACTGATGTACTGCATGGTCTCTTACCCTCGGAAGCCAGCAGTGTTGAGGACTTTCAAGCTGGGCACTGGCAGCTTGTATGTGCTAAAGACTTCAGCTCCTGCCAGCTCTGGGGAGGCCTGCCAAGAGGCTCAGCAGCCCAGCTGGTGGGATGCCAGAAGGTTGCTTGTTTTGCCTTCATTCTTTGATCAAACCAAGTGATTGCTGCTGTACATTTTCATTTTGATGAATGCATGTTCCCTGAGAGAAACCACTTCATCAGAAAAATCCTGACCCATGTGAATGCAAAACTTCAATGAGGACCATTTGCATTCTTCATATGTATAAATAGAGTTAAATATGTGTAGTTGTACACTACTTTTTAATCCTTTGTAGTCTTACTCTAGTTATTAACTACTGCAACTGATCAGTCTGGAATGGTATCAGTATCCAGACATCCTAAAAATACCTTTCCTTCTTTAATTATCTAGTTTCCTATTTTCAAGCAATGTTTTTAATGACATGTTTTCAAATGAAGAAGAAACATGTCTTTACAGTCAACATACATGCCACATTAAGAAGTCCTACATTTTGTACTAGATGTGCAAAAGAACGGCAAGAGTTTCGTTGCTCTGCAGTAGTAAAGAAAATTTTTGGTCTTATTTGCAAAACAGGAGGTCCTTACCCTCCATATTTATTCTGCTTCTAGTGATAGTGACCAAGTGAAGAAGAAAATAGGACAAATCATACCGATATTGCCATCTAGATTTCAGATTCCCTGAATGTTCATGTAAATATGCCATAAAATCATCTTAAAATCTGTTTCTTTTCACTGGCTTACACTGAAATACCTGGTGAGCAGCCAACCCAGGCATACAAGAGAATCACTGACAGAAAGCACTTGAGTGCAATACTGAAACCTGCACTCAAACACAGAGACTTGCTAATATTTTTCACTTTAGCTGGTTTGTGCAGCCGCTCGGACAGTCTGTGTCAACTCTCCTAATTAAACAGAAAGCTAAATAGCAATGCAGACCTTGTTATACGCTACTGTTAGTGGAATTCCTGCTGTGCATCTCACTCAAGAACCTACTAGATGTCAAGCAAAGTTCGAGCTTCTGATTCCTAATTAACTGAATGCTTCAATCCAGTTTATTACTTATATCTGAAGGATGTGCTGTGCCTTCTACTTGCACAGATATAACTTCTGGGACACTCCTAATCCCATGTGAGTGCACAAACTAAAATAAGAAGCAGAAATGTAATTTTCAGCACCACGTATGGAAAGAGAGGGTCTTTCCTGGTTGCTTAAGTGTTATTTAAATAGGACATGTTAAAAATAGAATCACAGCATTGACTCCACATGCTGTGAGTCCTGCAACATTGGGCAAACATAAGCAGAGGAATGCAATACATCATTAAGGATGATACCATAAAGCACTAGTAGCCACTAAAACTCTCTTTAGAAGCACTCCTGCTCTTCTTTGAGAAGGTCCATGACTAAATCCCAGATTAACCTTGAATATGGATTTTTCAAGCAGCAGAAATTAGCTTCTGAGACATCAACATGTGCACTGTTCTACATCAGATTTCACTGGTAGTAAAAAGTTTCTCAAAAATGTCTTTTGAAAGAGCACTAGATCACATCCATTTCTCTCCTCAGAATCATATGAGCCTGCAATCAGTGCAGTGTGAGCTTTCTTGAATAAAAATGAGACAGTATCCAGCTAGCAAGCACCTGCACCTGCAGATACCACAAACAACTCACCCATAAACAGAACCAGCAATTTGGAGCAAACAGCTTGAGGAAGATCATAGAATCATTTAGGTTGGAAAAGACCTTTAAGATCACTGAGTCCAGCTGTAAAGCTGAATTACCTATTGTAGGATTTACTGCGATTCAGAGGAGTGGCTATAAAGGTGTTCAGATACTTAGTTCTCTGTCCATTTTAAGACAGAGATTTGCCACCATGTACCACAACTTGGAGAGAGAGATTTCAGAAGACAAGAAGTGGACATTCCATTCAGTAAAAGGAATGGTGGGTGGACAGCCAGATGCCAGTTTCCATCCCAAGCAAAGAGTTAACGTACACAAATGCGAGGAATAAACAGCTGCACATCAGCACTGGTATCATCTCTATTTGTGACTGCGCAGAGAGGAAAGCTTTTCTCCTCGTGACTTCAGGGAGGGAAAGTGTAAATAGAGTGAAAGCTCCTATAGCTGAAAATTTGACCTTGAACATTTACAGGCAAGAGGACAGCTTACTGGGGAATGTGTAAATAGAGTGAAAGCTCCTATAGCTGAAAATTTGACCTTGAACATTTACAGGCAAGAGGACAGCTTATTTACAGCGGGTGGAGGAAAATAGCTAAGTATAGGTGGTTCTCCTATAACAGCCTTTCCTCAAAATCAGAACGAAGGACAGTTCTTTTCCTAGTTTAAAATAAAGCCTCTCTGCCAGGGCTGCTATCTTTACACTGTCTATCAAGCTGGCTGCCGAGCAATGGACTGAGCAAACGTGCACACAAGCACTTAGTGCAACGCTTCAGAAATACTAAAAAAAAGAAAGCATCATCAGTCCGTTTAAATTTAAAAAAATGCCTTTAAAAATATTGCCTTTGGCTGCAGTCTCATTTGCATGTCACTTTGGGAAGCCTGTAGAGTTTGCAGTTACAGCCCTGACACGCACAATTCCTTCTGAAAAACATGAATGAAAGACCCGTATGGCGGGGCGGGGCGCAGCGCGCTCCGTTCATGGCAGTATCACGGATGGACACAGGGAATGCCAATGGCCGTGGCTGCAGCCCAGGGGGTCCTCCTGACGGAGCCGGCTCCCGGCGGCCACACCGCGTCCATTCATAAACGCAGAACTGCTGAGGAGCAGCGCCTGCCCCGCTCCCCCAGCCACCCGCAACCTGGAGGGGCACGGCCGCGGGGAGGGGGCACGGCAGCGGGGAGAGGGCACGGCCG
>VZTD01002534.1:598599-731633 GCA_013397725.1 Rhagologus leucostigma | reverse complement strand
CCGCCGGCTCCCGTCACGGGCCGGGCTCCGTCCCGGGCCCCTCATCCCGCGCCCCTTATCCTGCGCCCCCGTCTCTATCCTGCGGAACCACCCCACGCTCGATATCCCCAGCGCGGAGCCGGGCTCCGCTGGCCGGGCCGGGGCNGCGGCTTTCCGCCGCCGGGCCGCCCCGGTTCGCTCCGCCACCCCGCTCCCCGTGCCCGGCCCCGGCAGCGAGCGGCCGCCGCCGCAGCCCCTCGTCCGCGCAGGAGGAGCGGTTTTTACGGCGCCTTCCGCGCAGCCTGAACTTTCCCCCTCGGCTGGGGACTGCCGCCTTTCCAGCGGGGTATGCCAAACCCACCCCGGTTTCCAGCCACCCTCCATGCAAAACCCATCTCGGGAAGGGAGAACAGGAAGTTTGGGGGAGCTCGACTCACCCAGGACGTTCCCGACGAGAGCCACAATGAAGACGACGATGTAGCCGGCGATCAGCGCCCATTCATATTCTTTGGGATGCAAATACTCCTTCCAGAGATATCGCAGGAACTCCTCATCATCGTAGTCGGAGGAAGAGGTTAAAAGAGCCTCCCGCGTCTCGTTTAGTTCCGACCCACTCGTCCAATTCCTGTACGGAGGGGAACCATCCTCTCGTTGAATCCCGGACATCCCTAGTGGTTGTTCCGCGGGCTGGGAAAAAAACAACAACCAACAAACCCAAACCCAGACCCTCTCAGAGCATCCGAGCTTTCTCCCGCCCGTCCATCGAGGCTTGTTGGTTGCCAGTGCGAAAAGCGGGGTGTGGGGAGAAAAATGACGCGGGAACTTACGGGAACCAATGCGGGAACAGGCTGGGGATCCGCGTCGGTCCCCAACCCGCCCTGACCAGCCTTTTCCCCGACCGGGCAAGGGGTCCAGCCTCCCCCGCGGAGGCTGCACCCCCTGCACCGTCGTGAAAAAGGCTGGTCGGGGTAGGTTGCATGCCTCAGGTGCCAGAGTGCACCCGCCCCCGCTGGAAAAGTCACGTCCGTTTCAGACGATGTCGATTTTTGTTCCCCAAACCATGCACACGCACCCTCACACACCCCCGCATCTCTGCATGCCTCCTTCCCCCCGCCCCCCCGCTTCAGCTCATCCCCAGGTCCTCATCTCTCGCCCCCAACCCTACTTCCAGCTTGCCCATCCCTCTTCTGACACTGCTTCTCCTCGGTTTCTCATGCTCTCTTGCATAAGCACTTCCCTTTAGACCTTTCTACATTGAATTCCAGATATATCCAAGATATTTGTAAGTTAAAGGCTGTGGGAGGCTGCGGTGGAAGGAAGCGCAGGGTTAAAGGAGCCATTAAAAAACAGTGGCTAATGAGGCTGTCTCCTTTCTGTGCTGCTTTAAAAGTTCGGCTAAAACAGGAACCCTGTGGGCTTCCCAACCCTGGTGGGAAAATCCCTGAGAGAGCTGAGCAGACAAATGTGAGGTTTCACTGGATTTGAAGATTGTGAGACATCACTGTAGCTTGAGTTCAGCATGCATTCTCTGTGTTGAGGTTGTTTCAAACATCCAGCTTGGGATCTCAACACAGCAACTGCCCCTCAGCTATTCTGAAATGAATAGCTGGCAGAAAGCAGTTCAAGAGAACCCAGAAGTGCTAGTTAAACAGCATGATAGGATTCCTGGCTTCTAGTCATTGCTTCTTGAAATATTTTCATGCTTTGAAAGTGTACAAGTGTACAGTCTCTGAAAGAGAAGAGATAGATCTGGACTTGTCCCTCCATGACTGATAAAATCCCCTCTTATTCAGGCAATCTGTTCACTTCCTATCTGAATAATTTAATGAGTCTGATAAAAGCACCATTTCTGTTATGACATGGCACAACTTGCTCAGTTAAGCATTTCAGTGCAGGGTCTGCACCTCCATAGAAATGGAGGAAGTATTATGATGTGACTCTGCTTCCACCAGCTAAGCATAATAGAGAGGCAGATAGATACTCATTCGCTAACAATGTGCTTAGAGTGCTTAGCTCTAGACAGTACTTTAGGCTACCCAATTGTTCTTCAGTGGTGTGCAGCCTTCTCTACTGCCTTCATTGCAGCATACTACACCTGGAATACCTCCTCCTGTTTCTACAGACCTGCTCACTTTGCTTTAGTTCCTTGTAAAACAAAGAAAAAATTTCTTTCCTATTCCACAGGGAACTTGAGTGAACCTTTTAGTCTAAATGTGTTATAGAGTGAAACATACTCAGATACACAGGTAGGATCAACATCTTACTTAAATTAGAAGGGTAGAGTTTGAAAACACCATAAATAAGGATTAGACACTCTACAACTAACGAAAACACCTAAGGTTATATTAGTTGAGGTATGAATATTGAGAAGTTATTTAAACTCTCCTGACAATATGTGAATGCAGGATTACTTGGTGCACAAAAATAGACCTATTTAAGGAGCTTGTCATGGTCTTTGCTAGTGGCAAAGAGATTTAGAGAATGACTATTTGGTAATCAATAACAGATAATCACACTCGTGCTCCAGCTTGTTTCCTATGCTGAAATGTTTGTAATTCCACTATTTGCTTCCAAGTTGCCAAAAAATCAAGTAATGTCTTTTTTGACATAGAGTTTCTTCCTCCCTCACCAGTTTCTCACCAGGAGTTTCTTCCTCCTCCTCACCCCACCTGCAGTGCTGCATCCAGCTCTGAGATCACCAGCACAGGAAGGGCATGGACCTGTTGAAGCTAGTCTAGAGGAAGGCCATCAAGGTGATCAGAGGGATGAAGCACCTGTCCTATCAGGAAAGGCTAAAAGAATTCAGATTGCTGAGGCTGGAAAAGAGGTGGCTTAGGAGTGACTTAATTGTAGCCTCCCAGTACCTGAAGAGAGCCTACAAGAAAGATGGGCTTTTTTTTTTTTACAAAAGTATGCAGTGATAAGGCAAGGTGGGGGATGGATTTGACCTGAAAGAGAGTAGGTTTATACTAGATATTAGGAAGAAGTTGTTTACTGTGCGGGTGGTGAAGAACTGAAACCGTACCCAGAGAAGCTGGAGATGCCCCATCCCAGGAAGTGTTCAAGGCTAGGCTGGATGGGGCTTTGAGCAGCCTCATCTGATGGAAGGTTGCTTGCCTATAGTAGAGGGGTTGGAACTAAAGATCATCATCTTTAAGGTCCCTTCCATTCCAACCCAAGCCATTCTATGATTCTGATGAATAGTAAGGAATGGAATTAAAAAGGCATAAATATTTGGAAACAACATGAATTTATGAAAAACCTGTTATAAGACGAATTCTTTTTTTAAAAGGATTACAAATTTGATTGATAAATACATAAATAATTGATTATGCAGATTAATTAGCTGCCTAAATTTGGTATTCCTAGAGTACTTCAAGACATTTGCTTTGATTGATACCACACATTCTGCTTAGGGAGCAGGCTGGTAAAAAAATCAATATAGCACACATTATAAAGATTAAAAATGGGTTAGCTAACAGATCCCAGAATGAAATGGTAGACAAAGAATCACTGCCGATCCTGTGCATTCCTGCTGTCAGTTCTTGGTTCTGTTACACTTGTTCTTCAATGACCTTGAAGAAGCTGGCAGGTGACCCAAAGATCAGGTGTAATCAGCTAAAAACACATGCTCATCATGAATCTATGGCCAGAAAGCTTCACTTGGTCCTTGATTGTATAAATGACTCTACCTGTGAAAACAGATTAAGTTTTAAAGTATGAGTGAAACTTAACTTAGTGAAAATATTCACCATGTACAAAACTCTGCTACTGATGAAATGGTTTTCAAATGGAGCCGTTTTTGCTATGCATTTTAAAATCAAGATCAAATGCTTTTCTAAAAGATTAATGCTAGATGAGACGAGAATTAATTCAGAAAAGTCACATGATGTGGAATGCAAGAGGTCAGACGGGATGATTATGGTTGTCCCCCTCTGGGTTTCCAATTTGTGAGTGTGTTAGCTAAATCAATTCCCCTGATGAATTTTGGTTCTGATTTATCTTTTCTTTTAATTATACTCTCTGCATCAAGCTTGGTGCATCAGTTTAAAGCTGTTCCTTTCATATGCAAGTGTACAGCAAATGTTCAAAATTATGTAATTCTTATTTTAACTGAGTTTTTTTTCAGTTCAAAGCCTACCTAACATGTGGTTTTACAAACTTCTACAACCAAAGAATATACTGGCAACACGGCACTTAAAAGAAGCTTAAATTCAAGTGTGTGTCTATTAACCTTCTTATCTCAGGAGAGTACTGTCTGATACTTTATTTAGCTAAAAGGTTCATATACACTGATATCTCTTCTAATCCATAACTTTCCATCACTAATCCAAAAATACTGAAATTAAATTACCAGCCCTAGAAGATGTGTCCTGTGGCTTTCAATATCACTTATTATATGATATTAGACCATGTGAATATAAATCAAACATAATTTTATGCTTTATTGCAGCTAATAGCTCACAGGAACTGACATTATAGAGAATAAACAAACCTTACTTCAGCATCCAAGTTTATCGCTTCGTCAAACACATTTCCCCCTCCATAACAATAATTTTATTGCAGACCTACATTTTTATTAATTGCATAAATAGGAAACTTTTTTTTCTTCAGTCAGAGACTGAAGATAGATTTTAAATATAGATTTTAAAATCTATTTGATTCAGAGGATTTGTTCCATAGTAGTCAAATACCATATTAAATTGGGAGCCCTTTTCTCAGGTCAGAATTAGTTTTAAATTTTGTGCAAACTTGGTTAAAGAGGCAGCTCAGCTGGGGAGTTTCTGTTCTGCCTTTGCTAAACATTTTAACCTGTGATTTTGTTGTTGGGAAGCAAACCACATGAACACAAGCACTAAAGAGAAACAGACTGCTGTGCTGGCAGTAGAGACAGACTTTGCGAACTTCCTTCCTTCCTTCCTTCCTTCCTTCCTTCCTTCCTTCCTTCCTTCCTTCCTTCCTTCCTTCCTCTGTTCTCATTTAACAGCTTTTGTCTGTTCCTTTGTCTCTCTCATGAAATATGCCCCTGACAGTAGAAAACCAACAGCCTCGCTGTTTATTTACTTGAGTCATCCTGGACAGTCAAATTCCAGATTTTGCCTGTGAAGGTCCTCTGGTATCTTTCCTCCTATAATGGTATTTCAAGGTGGAAGTGCTGCTCCCTGGAAGCAGCACTAAGTAGTTTCTGAGAAGCAGATGGACTATTATCAACCAAATAGTGAAGACAATAAATGAGCAAGTAAAAACAAGCTAAGAGCAAGAGAGGAAGACTGCAAGAAAAAGCCAGGCTTAGAAATCTATACAGCCATAAATTTCATAGGGGTGATAAGGATAGTGCATATCAGGCAGTGAGGTGTAAAGGACCACAAAAGAAAAACAGATACTCTACTGTATTTTTTTGTGAACAGAATGAATTAATCAGTGAACCTTATAAGTTAACTCAATGATGTTCCATCACAAAATGCATTTGCAACACCACGTTTCCTTTAGGTCTCTTCTTGTCTTAGCATCAATTCAGTGATGAATTGTAGGTTAAAGATTCAAAACTAATTTTAATGTAAGAGATATTACTAAAACCTGCTGCTAAATCTTTTGAACTGGGGATACGAGAAGCATCCGGAAACTACCCTTTTTTAGGCAACCTCAGGCATTTTTCTCTTTGAATATAGAAAGCAGGATCCTGTTAAGCAGGATCTTGTTTCAAACAATGCAAAAAAACTTGGAAAGGTATTATTACCCCCAATATAACAAGAGTATGAGCAACACTCTATTGATTTATTACCTGACTAGCACCATTAAAATGAGTCAAAGATAAGATAATTTGCTCTGTTTCTAGTAGTGATCGGATAAGAAAAATTAGCTGTTGGTTAGCTCATGCCATCTTCATTATTAATATCCACCAATGCAGAATATATTTGAAGTGAAAAATTCTGATTCTAGTCTCATTCACTCTACTGTAAATTAGAAGTATCTTCATTCATGTCAGTAAAGTTGTGCTGCTGTAATACAAATTCAAATAACAGAATGCACAGTTGTTCAAATTCAGATGAACTGAAAGCAATATGAGAATCTGATTCTTGGTGAAAACTCTGTTGTCCAACTGGGAACAGAATTGCCTGACATCATTCCTGTATGTTACAGATTTAATTTCCAAGGGTGTGCAATGCAGATATATATATAAAATGTACACTGCTCCACCATGCTTTTCTTGGTCCATTTGCTTACTAACAGCCAAGTACTAAAAGGAGTTTTAAAACTTCTTTTTATTTCTTTTATGAAAAAAAAAAGATTTTGATATATGAAAATGAATGTGTACCATCTGCAGTATTCTCTCCTCCACCAAGTCTACAAATATTTAAAAGCAAACACATTTAATGATCAGGGCACAAATCCAACCTGGAGAGAACAAATTACAAGACACCTTTCCTGAAAAGGTCTCTGAGCTGCATATGGAAGCTGAAAAAGGGATGTGTGTTTACTCTTTTTTTTTTAATAAGACAAGGCATGCCCAGTGATAATTTCAGTCAGTGAGTTTAAATATGTAAAAACCAAAAATCTCTCCTTAACTTCATAAACATGTGTGAGCACTGAAAGTCATTTTTGTAGAAGCCAAGACAAATTTATTACACGTCCATGAAAGCTGTTAAATTAAGCAGTTTGAATGCAACATTGCACTCAAGAGCTCTGAAGCCAGAGAAAATATAAGACAAAATAGAAACTTTTAAAAATTATTTTCCCTGGAATCTTCTTCTGACCCATTTGGAAATAGCAGGGGATCTGTGGTGTGATCTGAGACAAAATAGATGATTTCATATTAAGTATTTTGAGGAACAAGAAAGAAGAAGCATACAGCTTTTTTTTAATAAATATTTTGGTTATTTTAAAGGAAATAAAGGCCTTTCAAATGAATTCAGCACAAAAAATTGTATGATTTATTGCAAGGTTTTCATGGTGATTAGAGCATTGGATCTGCCCTTAGCAACACGATGCAAGGAACAGTCTCTACTCTGCAGAATGTACATTTTAAGCAGATGAGATAGATTAGGAATGGGAAGTGAACAGTAACAAAGATGGCTTTAAGGGATGCATCACTTTCAGTATTGTCAAACCTAAATGACACCAATATGTATTACAGGCCTATGACCTGTATTTTTTCTATTTGGGTTCATTGACCTACTGACAGAAGACCAGAATAAAAGTACTACACTGTGCTATTGCTTTCATCAAGCTGGTTCTTACTTTGTTCTCTAACCCCTCCTATTGCATCAGGTCAACAAATCTCCCGATCGTGGTTACATCTCTGACAGTGGCCGGGAAGAGATGAGTAGAGGAGACTATAAGGGTAAGGCAAGTTTGCAATGATACTTTCCATCATTACAACTTCCCATCCTTAAGCAAGCTAAAAGTTAGCAGCTTCCTGAGGCAAGTCATTATGGCTGGCTAATGAATAGGTCTTTACTGTGCTTCTCCCAACAATTTTGCTTAATTGTTTCCTGAGCCCATCTGAACCTCTGGCTTGCACTGAAACTAGAAGCAATGATTTCCACAGTTTATTACAGTGCTCCTCCTTTTGCTACCTTTGAAAGTGTTCCTAAATAATTTTATTTGGTTTGTTGCTCATAGTGTAAAAAATGAAGTATTTCCCTTTCCAGTTTTTCCATACCATTTGTGATGTGCTTTTCTTCAGTCAAGTCCTCTTTCTCAGTTTCAGCAATCACTTTATTTTTGCTAATTAACTAGCGTAACAGAAAACTTTCTCACCTTTTATATTCATGCCCTGAATCATCTGTGACCTGTTTAAATAAGGTCCGATTAATTCAGTGGGGGTTTTTTTCTGTCACTTATTTGAATTTTGTTTGTCCTATATACTATACTTGGTTTGAGTACAGCATCCTGTAAACTTCACTACCAGATGAATCATCTCAAATGCTGCACTTCTCAGCACACTGGTTTTCAGATTGTAGGTTTAAAAACTTACCCATTTTTATTTTAAGTTTCACCAATAGATTTCTTTTTCCTTGGATAGACTACATCCCTAATATCAGTTTGATCTTTTATTAAAGTTTCCCCCATTCTTAATAAACTGACTCTGCTCTTTATGCCATTTCTCAGACGCATACTGACACTGCACTCTGTCTCGCCCTGTTCATGGTACTGAGAACATTTCTCAGGTCATCTTTACTCAAAGATTTTATATAATATAATAATTTGATATAATTATATTTATATCATAATATATGAAATATATAATAATTTATATAAATTTCTATAATTTATATTAAAAAGTTGCTACTATTCTATAATATGACCTCTTGAGATTTCCATTTTAATGTTAAGTTTTCAGAGAAAAAAGAGAAGTGTTTTGTCATGAGGATAGTTCACAAAGCATCAAAAGCATTTGTTTCCAAGTCATTTTTCACTCCTTGCTGTTTTGTTTCTTAAGGTGTGATTTCATGTTCTGTTTAGGTATGTATATTTTCACATGGTATTTAAAGACTTTAATGCTGCTTTGGTAGTTTATTCCATGCCTGCTTTTTTTTTATTTTTCCTATCTTAATAAAATATTTCAGTTAGGTAACAGGGAAGCTCTTACTTTCCTCCTATTTTTAATGAACTGGTGCATGAATATTTTTCGCATTCATTCAGTGAGCTTGTAGGTGGCTATACTCTACTTTGGACTGCAACATGCAGAACTTTGCAGTAATTTCCCTTATTGTTATAAGATTTCTTGTGAGAGAAAAACATATTTTATGTATCAGAAATGGAAGACATAATGGCATTCAATTTCAAAAGAAAAACGTAGAATTTCTTATATATTTTATCATAGAATCATAGAATTGTTAAGGTTTGAAGAGACCTCCAAGATAATCAAACACAACCATTAACCCAGCACTGTCAAGTCCACCACTACACCATGTCCCTAAGCACCACATCTACATGTTTTTCGAACACTTCCAGGGATGGTGACTGCACCACTTCCCTGGTCAGCCTGTTCCAATGCTTTCTCACCCTTTCAGTGAAGAAATTTTTCCTAATATCAAATCAAAACATCCCCTGGCACAACTTGAGGCCACTTCCTCTTGAATTATCACTTGTTACCTGTGAGAAGAAACTGGCCCCAGCAGTCTACAATGTCCTTTCAATTAGTTGTAAAGAGCAGTAACGTCCCTCATGAACCTCCTTTTGTCTGGACTAAACAACCCCGGTTCCCTCAGATGCTCCTCATTAGTCTTGTTCTCCAGAATCTTTCAGTCTATGGGGAGAAAGTGCGCTGTTTTGCCATCCTAAACTGCACTAATTTGTTTCTATTCTGCAGTTTGCTGCTGCATCTATAAAATGTATATTTACTAGGGATATTGTTAGAGAGAAGTCTGAAACTCAACTCCAGATCAGCATGAAGAACTTGATTGTTCAGGTTGTAAGATATGCTGGGCCAAAAATAAATAAATAACAGAAGTTGCCTGTGCTACAGAATTACTAAAACCAGAACCTTTAGTGGTCTTCTCCAGCTCCCCAAATATTGGCTATTGCTTTCTCTTTTCATCTCTTACTGTCAGTTGCATGTTTCAGTAAGTCTTACCTTGACTGGCTGTGCATTAAAGAATATTATTATTACCCAATGTCCTATTAGATGGTGGCTGGCTCAGGTATTTACTCTGCTAAACACCATAAGCCAACAATTCAACTTGAAAAAAGAAGAAAATATAATGAAATAAAATGCCCAAAAATGTCAGAAAGAAAAGAAAATGTTAAAATTTCTAGATACAGATCAACATTATACTGCGGAAATTAGCCTAGCCTGAATATCAGATGAGCCTTTTAGTGAATTAAACCCGTATTTTTTCATCTCAGTCAAGTCACCTTGCATTTTAGAGGTCAAATCTAACTTCAGTTCTCAAGCCTGAGAATACCAGTACTTATTATTATGGACAGATTTTTCTCTTCCCTTTGCCACTTGACAATATTTGAACCTCAGATAATTACAGTTCTGCCTTTCCTACTCTAAAGATGTGTATACTTTGCAGGAAGAGCCTATTATCTATGGAGGGGTGAAGGAAGAAGTAATTTAGGGACCATCTTTGCTATTGGTAAAAGCAATTATGGAAGAGTCAGACCTGTGACCAAGCCTGTGCAGACTTACCCACCTATTGTGCAGCAGCACACTGGGCTGGCAGGGGCCTGAATGGGCTCAGATGTGTGACAATACAGACATCACTGTTGATTTGAGCCATCAGATAGAAACCCATTGGCACAGGAACTTTCCTTGCTTTTCCTTGCGTTTATAAACAAGCTGCCAGCTGAGAGTCATATTATTAAACAGACTATTACAATCTCTCAAAATACTCTTACATGTTGAGGACCCAACACTGAAAAGGAGAAAGACTTATTTTCCTGTGAAGTTGAAAGTGTGGGGCAGTGCTTAACATGCTTTGAGTGATGAGTATGAACCGGGAGATTGTAGAAGACCTGCAACTTTAGGTTTCTTTCAGGAAGGCTTTGTGGGTGGAGGTGTCTCAGTCTCTGCAATTCTTCCAGTGATTGTGAAGATAAATAATCCACTTCTGTGGGATTTAAGACTACAAACAAGACTAAGTCTGTGATACTTTTCATTCTTTCTTCTTCTAAAATGTAATTATATTGGCTGCACATTTTTCATTTGCTTCATAGAACAGCTTGCAAACAAGGCATCCTTGTCTCAGTTTAATTTCAGCTGGATCAGATTAACCAAGATCTTCAACTAAAAATCTAAATATCTCATGGCAAAGCATGAGCAGAGCGTGGAAAAGTATCATTTGAAAAAGCATTATTCACTTTTTTCCTTCCAAGTTTGCTGCCTGTTTAAATGCTTAGACCTTCTCAGATATTCTTCGCTGTTTCTTTAGTAATTTTTTCTTCTATTTCAAAACTTTAGGTGTGAGGGCCATTTCTCGTGAAGCATAGCTGAACTCTTAGCATTTTCAACTTTATGAGGATTCTGTACGTTTATTCTGTTGCTTGCAACCACCTATAGAAAACTCTGTCATGACTTAACCTTGTCTTCTAGTTACTCATCTACAAACTGAGTTCACAGAACTTCCTTAGTGGGAATGTCTGTAAAAACATAAATTTTAGGTGCTATAAGTGAAAGGGGTGAAGGATGGCAAGTTTAGCACCTAAATTTATAAGAGTTACATAAATCCTGATACTGGTGTGTCCTGTTCCACTATAAAAAGGAGGAGCTGGGAAGGATTCTTTTGACATATTTTTCTGACAAAAAATCAAGCACAAACAATGGCAATATTATATCTGAAAACCGTTTATAAAAAAAAGAAGAAAAAAAAAGGACAAGGGGGGGAGGAACAGAAGACAGAGAACAGCTTTACCACAGAGCCCAAGCTATTTATCGGCATCGATTTGGCAGATGGACCGTGCATGTTGCGAATCGCGGTGTGCTTGCATAGTCTCCGTGGCGAGCTGGGCACGATTTCCAAGCAGAACGGCGGGCGAAGCTGGGTGCAGGCAAGGACGCAGGGTGAAGTGGCAACTGGGCAGGATAGGTGCAAAGTCGAGCCGGCAGGCGGGCGGGCAGGCACGGAAACAGGACTAGAGGGAAGAGGGAGCGAAGGCGGGAGCAGAAGGGGCCAAGCTGCTTGTGATAAATGCATATTATAATATTGGCTTTCCACAAACATTAAAGTGAACGCTATATATATGATGCTAAAGTAGCTTTGCTATAAAGATATAGGTTTTTTTGTAACAATAACTAATGCCTTTATTTCTGTTATTAATAGTAGCAAAATAGCTGATATAGTTATGCTTGTGGTAATGGAACTGTCTGCTTGGTTGGATAACATCCAGTGAACGTGTAATGAAGACCCCTACTACTGACTTGTCCACTCTCAGCAACTACTGTCTGCAAACACCATGGATCAAAGCCCAAACTGGAGGTGATAATAAAAACTGACTAAAACCACAGCCAAGAAATACACTTGCTCTAAAAAGACGGACCTGAGGAGGAGCCATGCTAAACAGTTCCTAGAATATGTAAACTAGTTTGGGGAAAAGTTTGAATATGTATAATTGTTTATGAATATGCCTTAGGCTGATGCAATAGTAAAGGTAGGTAAAGGGTGTCTCCCCAATAGCAGGTGTGCTCTTGGCTGAGTGCCAAGGGTACCCAGCACTATAAATTTTGCTTTATTGTTTTTATCTCTTATTGTCTCTTTATTAAAACTTTTAAATCCTTACAGGAGAGTGAACCTCGTTTTTCAAACTGCCCCTCCCAGCAACCCAAAAGACGCCGTGGTGTGGTGGCTAGCTGCCTTTATGTGCTCCCAAACTCCTGGCCCAACTCGGCTTCGTGGGTCCATTTTGGCGGGCATTCTTCCTGGGGCATCCGGGCATGCGCCCCCCCACTAGCAAGCACGCATGTGTGTGGGGAGGGGGAGGCTGCTCGCAGTCTAATCATGGAAGTTTTCTCTGCCCTGACTGGCTGCAAAGCGAAGTCTCTCCAGAGACGAGGCTTCCCTCACTCCTGGCTGCTTCCCACAAGTAACACGTGCCCCTCCTCCTCCCCCTGCCTCTGACAATCCTGACAACCAGAGCTGAGGCAAACTAAAAAATGGCTGAATTGGCTTCCCACATGGTGCACTGAAAATATCCAGACTAAGTCCGCTGAGCCCAAACTAAATGTCAGAAGTTGAGAAATCTGTCCCTTTCTTGAGTCATTTTGTTTCCTTTCTGTAAATTTGCTTAGTCATTCAATATGTGTAAAAAACCCCACAGATTATTCTGGCTTCAGTATATCTATTCACATCTACGATTACCTAAACAGAGTTTATTTATAACCTGTGTAAATATGTATGTATTTTTTACAGGACTTATAAACTGCTCCTTCATTTTCCACTGTTCTTCCCAGAGAAAAAGACTGAGCTGGATCATGAGATGGAGAATCTACATTGAAAAATGAGCTGTTGTAAATGCACCCCAAATTATTAGTTACTTTGTTGTTAAAGTTTACTGAAGATGTCTAATTAATATGTATATGCAAGGAGAAAGGACAATTTGTGGAAAAATACAAGAGTATGGTATAATTAAATAGATCAGTGTTGTCCCATCAGTAATGCTGTTGGAAGTGCTAGTGAATCTATCACTCAAAGAGCACACTGCAGGTCTTGAAGATCTTTGTAAAAAAGTGGTGAGAATGATAAACACAATGAGAATTTCTTCAAAAAATTAGAATATTTTGCCATGGGAAACAAATCAGAGAGAATATCAGTAAGTGTGTCAAAAATTAACAGCAAGAGGAAAGCAAACTACATGTTTCTGCTCTAACTCATGGCACAAGAAGGAATCACCAAACTAAAATAGTAGTGGGAAATAAAGAATAGATCCAACAAGGTAAAAATAGACCACAAAAGTAATTAAGGTAAAAAATTTAACTACCTCTTAGAAGGTCTCATAATCAATATATACAACAAGAATATCCAGGCTTGCCGCTGCTAATTATAACTAAAGGGTTAGCTTAGCTTTCCTGTGTTAGAAATTAGGTGAGATTTCTGAAGTTTTCTATGGAAATCTTATTGCCCATAAGTGAATACACGATGGAATTCACTAATAATGTAATAAGATGCACCTTAAAATGAGCTAAATTTCTTTTCTCCACAAATCCAGATTACTGTAAGTAAGCCAATTGTACCCAGATCAACTATATATCTCCTGTTGTCACAAAAGCACAGTAAAGATGGATGATTACAGCTGAACTGAGTGTTTTTCAAGTTACATTATTACCTTCAAAACAATTTAAGAAAAATACATTCCTTCTTGAATATAAAATTGTAACATCTGTGAATAATTAAGAAAACAAGTTTCACCTTCTGCTGAAGCTGAAAAAACGTACGCATCAGAATGATGCCAAAAGATTTTTGCTTTTTATGTATTTTTCGTGTATTCATAGCTCTGTAGACTATTACTGTACAATTATATCGTTTCTTGGCTAACTCCATTACTTTTCCTATCCTGTTAGACAAACGCATTCCTGGAATACTATTCTAATCTTCCTTCTTCAGTGAACCAAGGCCATTTCACTTTCCCATATATGTAGACATAAACAGTGTAGGGCTAGAAGCAAGGGAGAGGCTTCAGTAGGGGCTGAACCAAGAGGGGGATTACTTCATCAACCATACTTCTAATTGAGGATTCTTGTCAATTATGCTAATTTTCTAAATTTATAAAGGTGTTGAAGCCCTGTATCACATGTGCATTTTCGCCGTTAAGTGCATCTGGAGTACCTTCATTAAATGGTAACCACGTTTTATCATCTTAATCTTGTTTGGCTCTTAATTTTAGGGGCTATAAAGCAGCAAGAACATACAAATTTTAACTCACACATGCAGATTAGCCCCCCCCACCCCCAATTTGTACCTATGTGGTAGGCAAGATAACCTCACAGAGTTATAGTAATAATACATTCTTAAAGTCTCTACTTGGGTCTTACTCAGGTCTCCTTCTACAGACAATATGAGAGGCTAGCATAAGTTACCTGGAAACTGTCCTAAATTGCTCTTCAGTAATTCAAGATACTTGTACAGAAAAGCTTTTCCTCCTCCTAGACCCATTGACAGAGCTTAATATTGTAGGTTGAGAGCACACTGGATAGAAAGAAAAAGGGCTCACACTGCCTCCTGTACATCAATCCATCTCCTAGGAAACTGGTATTTAATTCATTACCCAGAAACTGTTCCCTCACTCTACTAGAGACAGCGTAGTCAGATAATATTTTTCCACTCTGTGAGAAGGAATACAGTTAAGAGGGAATATGCTTTACCTAGAAGCCAAATACTTCCGTTTGCTATCAATGCCATTGCAAGCTGCATTACAATGTTGGGTTGTACCTTATTGCTGTAATACTGGACTGTATTATCTTGTGGCTTCCAATTCTTCTTCTTTCAGTCTGTAGCTGAAGATGTGCATTTCCTGCATATTGATTATTTATTTTCTTTAAATATTGTCATTGCCCAGGCCCTAAGAAACACAGCTTCTTTGCTGGTCTACAAGCTCCAGCCTTTTCTGTTTTTTTATACTAAATTATTATTCTACAACTCTCCTAGTGACCAGTTTTTGAACCTAAAATTTAGATTTGCTCTGTGAAAAATGTTTTACTGGGAGGTCATTCATACCCAGTTGAAAAATAAAATTAAAAAATTATTTGCATTTCAGCAAAAATACCAAACTTAAATGCTGAGGAAGTGTCACAGAATTTATATAATTTTTGAAACACTTACAGTTATCTCAGCTGAATTCTGTTTGTATTTTTATTTTAAAACAAACATTTTTTAAGCAGTAATGAATAAATCAAACATGAGTTATTCAAGATTAACAGAGTACTCAAAACTGCAGTACTCAAATAATCTCATTTTCATTTTAGAATTAATTGTTTGAATGGACATCTGGCAAATATGTCACACACACAGGAATGTACCACAGATTAATGGTAGCACCTTTCAGTTGTTCACCTCTGCTCCACATGTTCTGCTAAATAGTTATTAACCAGTTGTAGAAAAGTTCTGCTGCTCAGAGCAGAAGTTGACTTCAGATGAGCAAAGGATTTACAATCTGCTTGTCTATGTGCTTGCCCCTTTAGTTCCTATGCATGTGTTTAATGAATAAGTGACACAATGAATACATCAATAATTTATTTAAACGAGGCCAGGGGCTGTTCTCTGGTCCTGAGTTAGTGGGTCACAGGGTAGATACATCAGCATTACTTTGCTCTCAGCTTTGGGTCTTTTGACGGCCTCTCTGCTGGTATTGGCTGTATCTATACAGTAAACTAAGCAAAACCTTTGCCATGCCTGAGTACGGTTTGGAGGTTAAACTAGGGCAGGAACCATTTCCATCACATGGTTTTCAGGACACTACACATTTTCTGAGAGAAGAGTTTATCTCTCCTGACATGAGCCATGCCGGGTTCCTGGCTTGTGTATTTGTCCTTGGATCTTCCTTGTTGCACTTCTTGAAGAGAGATGTAACATTTTTTATTTTTACAGTCAGTAGAAATCTTCCTTCATTGTCATGACTTTTTAAAGATGACAGAGAAATGAAATTTGCCAGTCAATGTCAATGAAATTAGCTGATTCCTTTAGCATGACTGGATTCATCCCATCCCAAATAATTGAATTTGTTTAAGACTTCCTTAGCTGTATCTTTCTCTGCTGTAAATAGTCATTCTCACACCCTCTCCTACTAGACGCAAAAGACCTGAGAGCAGACATTGCCAGAAAAGACTAGGAGAAAAATGTCATTGAATACTTTTGCTTTTTCTGCATCTTTTGCCATTAGATGAGCACACTGAGTAGCAAACCCACATTTTTCTTAGTTTTCCTTCTGCTGTACATTAAGAAACTCATTTTCCTTCGTGGACTTCACCAGTTTCAGCTCCAGCTAATATCTGACTTTGCTGACTCCAGCCCTAGATGTTTAGGCAATATCTCTATAGTTCCCTGAGTAGCCCATCCCAATTTTCACCTTCTTTGTATTTCCTTATTGTTTGGCTCAACACAATGGCAAATCTGCGTTCAGAACTGGACATGATAAAATGTTCACAGTCACGTGATGTGAAAAGCTCAACCTATACAAACACTTCTACTTCAAACGTGCTCATAATTTTTTGAGGAGTTTTAAGTTAGGTCAGGAATCATCCGTTTTTTCAGAGCTAGAATAAAACATTAGTAAATAACCCACTACATAGAATCACAGAATGATCAGAACAGCAGTCGTGTCCTTATTTTTAGTCTGTGTACATCTAGTACTGCCAGGTGACCCATCAGCACTCAGATCTTGTGTTGATAATGGTTGAGCCATGGCCTACAAGGACCTGAGGAGTAAAAGCAGGGAGCTGTTGGTTGCCTCTCCTGTCGATTCCAGCTGCAGGTCCTGTCATCTGTACGAGAGGTTGATATGTCAATATTTATTTCCTGCTGGAACACACACTGTTTACTTACTTAGGATGGATTTTACTTGGAAGAGAAGTGCCTTTGATGTTTTCTCTGACAAGTACTATATGCATTGTGTTTGGAATGAGTTTTCAGTTAAATGAAATTAGGCAGTGCGGGTGATAAATCATAGCCCTTGAAAATTAGAACAAACTGCCTTGTTCTTATTCCAAAATGCAGCACTTAAAAGAAAACCACAGTAGCCTAGAAAACATAAAGAAACAGAATTAAAAGAAAACTAGTCATCTTTGAAGAAGTTATTATGGTAACAGACAAAAAAGAAAAATGTGGGAGGGCAAACAGGAAAATAGAGATGTGCAGACCTTTCTAATGACCCAAAGAGAGTCACTCACACTGTTGGAAATCAAACTCGTGTCTTCCAATTCCAAACCTTGTATTTTATACAGCAGACCTTTGCATCTCAGAACTACAGGACTGTGACCATTGTGGCAATGTGGCCCATTAAAAATAGAGGCATTCACAAGCCCGAGCATTTTAATATATTCTTTATTTCTGAAAGTATATTCTTTCCTTGAAGCAGTGGATCACAGCAGAGCTATGACTGTGTGCCATGTTATTTCAGACACTAATCAAAGCCTCCATTCCCTGTACTGGATACCTGTTGAGGGTTACACACGGGGGAGGCTGCTGGAAAGGCTTGAACAGATGCTGCTCTTAATCAGCACCTATTAAGTTTTCTCCCGAGCTCAGTTTGGCTCCTTGGATCATGGAGGAGTCGCTTAGCTATGTCTAGGTCAGGTGCTCGCAGGGGTGATGTTTAAATGTAACACATCATAAGTGCTGGTACAGAAAACCGCTGTGCTTCAAGGCAGGCAGCCAAGTACCATTGCCAACAGCTCACAGCCCTTTGCGGGAGCTTCCATCTGAGTAAACAAGTGGTATTTATCATGAAAGTGAGGCTATGCCTATACTAATAAATCAGTATTCCAGACACAATTCTCCAGAAATTGCATTGATACTACTTAACTGTTTTACTCTTCAAATCAGGACACCATGTCCAAACTGTATTTCAATTCACTAATATAAGCCCAGCTATAGTCTGAGTGTGTACAGTTCCTATCAGTTAGAGGTCCCTGGAAGTTTGATGTAATTCTGAATGAAACACAAAGAATCATTTGTGTTTGAAGAAAGGTGCGTGGTGCAGCATCACATGAGTATTTCCACGGATGCATGAGCATGGCTAGACAGATCAACTATTATAACTCAAAGATTTCTGTTACAGAGTAGTTCAGCAAGGTTCTTAGAGCAAGAGATAGCTTAGGGCCATTCTTAATTCTTCCACTGGCTCTTAGCCTCAAGCCTTGTTCAATATCAGAAAGTAGAATTGCAGGAATGTGTCGGTGGGTCTAGTTAAGCACAAGGAATTGCCTTTTATAAATATGTTCCTTTGAAAAATCAGGAAACATTCTAAATGTTTTGACTTAAACCCAGTTGGTTGTGGTTCGTATCCAAGCATTCTGGAAATTTTTCTTCAGTGACACAAGAGATGGCACAAGGTTCCTGGGGAGCAACTTGAAAAAAGTTGTTTTGTCAGTAGTTTCAACTATAAGGAAGGAGTACTATAATCTGTGCTATAACCCATGTATTTCTCACATTTATATTGCTCCTGATGCCATGATGATTTTTTGCTTTTTCATATACCCCTCTCATATACCCTTCCATATACCCTTTTACACAGCTTTGCATGTATCCTTAGTGCTTTTAGCCCACATACTTGTAATTCCCCAAGTCTGATAACTAGCTTAGACCCAAAGTTCTGTTAAGCCAGGAGACCAAACGTCTTGGAAACCTCGAAGTTGGGTCAGAAAGCCCCAGACACCAAGGTCCTCTCCAGAACACATTCTGTAAACCAAGACAGGCCCATTCAGGGGGAACATTCCTCAGGACGGGGGCTTCTCTTGAGCCTCTCATTGGGGAATCTTTGATAGATATGCTAATGTGCAAGGTCTATAACTGTATACGCGAATTATCGTGTGTGTGCATCTTGGGGGGGGTGCATCTTTCGGGTGTGCACTTTCGGTGTGCATTCGGGGGTGCATTCTACCTGGATGTGGTGCACCAGAGGATCCTTAAATAAATACTGAGGTAAAACCCTTTTTTCCTCTAACTGTGTTTGGCTTTTAATTCTAAGCCCAAGGAAAGGCATCACTCCCAGGAAACAAAGGACTGTTTTCAAATTCGTTGAAGGATTCTAGTTTACTTCTTATGAACATGTGAGCTAAATAAACCAGCCATGGGAGGCCTCACCTTATCAAGTATTGGCAAAGATGGAGATGGTGCTGATTCCAGTAATGTGTTTCCTTCTGGGATATAAAACTTCAGATGATAAAATTGATGGGGAATGCCTTAAGGGGAAAAAAGCCCTCAGCAAAATCCCCAATAATTCTTCACTTCTAGAAAGGCATCAGAGTTGAGAGTCACAGCTTCAGCATAAAACAGATAGGCATAGAAGGGTGTGCATACTACATTTAGCACACTAAGATTTACTTCCCCTCACCTCACCTTTCCTTAAGGATTAGCCAATAGAGCCTGAAAAAATGAGCACACTTGCATGGGTGCAAGTGCTTAAATTATCTGGAGTGAATAAGAAAATAAACCCTCTAATTTTCTTTTTATTTTATGAGTGATTATGTATGAAAGAGGCAACAGAGGTCTAAAAATAAAAAGGACAAGGAATCCAAAGTGATTATGTATTGGGCTGACAGCAAAAATTCACATCCCACAGAATTTCTGTGTTAGGCAATAACACAGGAGGCAATAATGTCTCCTGGATTATAGACGCTTGGATAGAGTACAGACGAAGATTGAAGGAAGCACCATCAACTCATGGGAAGCTTACAAAATATTTCTATTTGAGAAGAATTTGAAAGGTTTCCAGCATGCTGATGGCAGACACGTTTCAGACCCAACATTGCTCCATTTCATTTGAAAATAAAAGCTCTTCTATGCATTAGGATACAGGCTTAGAAGAGCAAACTGTTGGTTAAAAATTAAAGAAAGAGCTCACCTAAGCTCTCCATGACAAAAAATATTCAGACTGTTATCGATGCCAGTGTCTGAGTCCAGGCACTGGAACTTGAATGTCCACAGTTCAGTGGTTAAAATTGTTCTGGACCTGGTTTTTATTAAATAATTCCTCTGGTAAAAAATTCTGGAGAATACTTCAGCAGGTAGCACAGACAAATAAGTATTCCCAGTAGAGTCTCCTGTCCTGCAGTCAGTTTAGCTATACTAATGTAGCCTAATCCTGACAGTTCTCTCTAGGACTGGAAAATGAACCTGGACATTGTTACTTTGCTGACACAGATGCAACCTGACAAAATTTTGAACACATCACCAACGTCGTTTTATTTTAAACCTTTTTGTCTAGGAACTGGCCTTATCTTCTATTTGTACTGATACACAGGAAAATTACTTTTCAGATCCTCTGTGAATATGTAAGTAGCATCTGTAAATAACCGTTAAAGTAGCTGATAGTTAAGATGCTTCTGTTGGAGGCAAAGAGATCTGATCTCAAGGGATCTAACTTTATCATTAAGATAATGTCATTTGAGTAAAACAAACCCTTGTAATTCTCCCACCTTCAGCAGAATTATATTTCAAAAATAAGGTTCAAACTGTAGCACGTTTGATAGTATGTGCTAAATAATTTGCTTTCTCCAATGACAACAGTGACTGACAATCACATACTTTCACTGAATTATTTCCTAGACGACCTAGTGAGAGTTCTGTGATTTCCATTATTCATTACTTTTCTGAGCTGATAGTCACTAGACAGGAACTCCCGTGGTTGTCTTCATTTTGAGAATAAATGAATGATAAAAATGGGATTTTTCTTTGTCCTACACACAAAGCCTGTTTTCCCTCAGTACAAGAGGAAAAGGACCTTGCTTTTAGTTTATCTGGTCATCTTCTCAGTCAGTTTTGCATCCACAGAACACCTTTCTTCAAAACAGGTGCATGACTGCTTTTCACCCTTTTTTTCCTAGGGGGTGTGCATTCCACCAAGAGTCTTCATGCGTCTTCAGTTGCACCCAGTCAGAGGGAAAACTCTCACAAAGTGTAGCTCTACTTTGTCCCAGTTCTGATATTTGGCTGTTTTTCAGGAGTTGTCTTGTTAATTTTTATAGCTGTCAGTCTGTAGAGAAGGCTGAACTAGACATGTTTTGTTTAAACTAAGTTTGTTATTGCCTGTTGACCCATTCACAGAAACCAGTAACTCCTTTCAGTACAAGAAATATCTATACTGATCTCATTATTTCCTGTAACTATTCATGATGCAAGAAAACCATTACAAGTTTGATGATAGTTAAATTCAGTCTTGCCTGATGGAATTCCAACGTGGCAGTTCTGCTGGCATCCCTTCTACTTGACCCGAACTTGAAAACTCCATCATTTTGTGGTTGCTGTGCCCACGAATTATTAGCTATGAACCAGCTTCACAAGCTGTCAGCAGAAAAACCCTGGGAAACCTGTGCGACCCTGAAGACCATGTAGGCACCTGCCACTGGGGAAGTAAGAATAAGAACCTGAAGTATTCATGGGGATTGGAAGAGTTCATTATCATGAAAGTCTCCTGATTTCTGTTTGCCTTAAAAGCTAATAATGCTAGCGTTCTCTGTAATCAGAAATTGAATGGCTCATTGCTTACACAGTCACGACTTTGGAAGCGTTAAGAAGAGATCCTCTGGGCACGTAGGAGTCCTTTGGCTCCACACTGAATGCAGGACACCTGCAGGAAGTGTTTGAAGTGTGGCAGAATTAGTTTAGCTATTTGCCTCTAAAGGTAGAACACAGATACCAGATACTGTCTAATAGAGGTGTCCTCTTGGCATATGCTTTATCTATGGCATGACGAAATAATTTAGATGCCGAACTGGAACATCCAAGTCAGGATTGTCATCCTCCTGGGGTCAGAGTGGAGAGAGATAGCAAGGCAGAAAAGTCTCTAGAGAACTGAAATCTTACAGACTTGTCTTGAAGCCTTCCCTGACCACAGAAGGAACTTGAAGAACCTGTGTTTTGAACTTCAGTGTCTTTGTCAATTGTTTAAAGATAGGCGGAAAGGTTTTACCCTAGCATCAGGCTTGAAGAGGTGCTGAGTAAAAATAAAGGCTTGTTGTGTTCATTCTATCTGGAACTCTATGACCTGTAATCATTAGACCCCAACCTGAACTTGACACACATAACTCAGATCATTCTCAAAAATAAAGGTGGAACTTTCTAGTTTACCAAGCCAAGTCTTACTAACATATGAAACTACGGAAGAGAATGTACCTCTGAATCCACTTTAGAAATACCTTGATTTTCTATCCTGTGCAGAAAGCTGTATTCCCTTCAGTTTAATCCAGAGACACCAATGTAGGATTTCCCTTTTTCTTCTGTTAACTCTTTATGTTTAAAAGAGTTACCTTTTATGTAAGTCTGTTTGTGAGATTTGTATATTTGAGTTAAACAGGTACAAGCTGCACATTAAATATAATTGAACACAAATTTATTCTTTGAAATCAGGTCTAATTTTATATTTTTAAGCTAAGATTCTAAACTGCTTACAGCAAATATATTTTTCTCCTATCTTTTTCATTCTACTGCTACTCACATTTTTAATTTGGCCAGTTACAGCTGACAAAATAGCATTAGATATTCTTGTTTATTGCAAGACTATTCTGCTTTTTAGATGTGGTGAAGTCTGCCATTTCAGACAATTTTTAATTAGCATGCAAGACAAAATACTGTACAAGATAAGTAGATGTCTTATCATTAATAAACCAACTTAATAGACTGTGATGATTTTACATCAGTTAATTCTTTAAAATGCAAAATAATGTGTACAGCATACTCCTGTCTGGTAACTTGTTCCTTGAATTTTCCTTGTTAATACATGGAGGCTAAAAATTGTTTTGATAGGTTATAAGGTATTGCATGGTTTTACTTCCTGATTAGTTTACTGCTATTTTTAATATTGGTATAAGAATTTGCAGTCTGTTCTTCTCAGTATTTTGTCTAGGTTTTATTTATCAAATAGTTCATCAAAAAAGTTAATTGCTAGAAAAGAAATGGCAGCAGAGTAAACCTAAGTGCAGAACTACTCAGGACAAATACAGAAGAGAAGTATCAACATCTTAGAGGTTTGCATAATTCTTTTTGTTGCCTATAGTTAACTTGTACTAATCCTGAATCATGAGATCACTTTTACCATAAGCAAGGGAGGAAAATGGTCAATAATATGAATTTATTGTACAAATTTAAACATATCTATAGCTGATAATGCATTTGATAGGATCTGTGATCTGCCTGTTCCCTGAAGGTAAAGCATTGTCTACAACGAAAAGTTCTTCCTTAAAAAAAAAATTAAAGTCATGGAACAGAAAATAAAATAGATGCAAAATGAATAGTAGGGTAAATATTAGGAAAATTACATGCCTGCAAACCTTTGTTTATTTCTATTATTGGATATCTGCTTTACTTATCAGTGGACACAATGATTTAGCCATGCAGATTTTCATATCAAGAAACAGATGCTGTTCAAACTCAAGTTAAAAATAACCAGTTCTGTGCTGACTGCGATGTTTGTTTTGAGGTGTACTTCCCAAAAGTGTGTCATTAACACAATGGCTTAAAGGTAACACTGAGAGGTAGGTGGCAGGGAATTATGCCCATGTAATGTAGAAATAAAACAAAAAAACCCACAACGGCAACAAAAATACCCCACTGAAAAAATCAATACCATCAATATATCTACATTTGCTGTCTTTGATGTTTTCAGAAGCAGAATATATAATACAAACATAGTAAATATCTGACATTTTCTGAAAACTAACCGATGTTGTCTGAAGCATACTATGCTATTTGAAACTTTTTAATTGGCAAAGTGGCTAAGTGTATGCTTAACGAAACCAAAAGAAAAAGATTATCATTATCTCTCTTTCCCTTTTAATTTTCCTAGGGTTTTTTCATATTTAAAAGGTGTTTTTATGCAAGTACCTCTATTTTATTCATCTGTAGGCTGGCAAGTCTTATCCATGTTCGTAATACATCAGCCCTCCTTAGGGTAAAATCTATTTTTGTGGTTGTAATAATTCTCTGGTGTGTAGAACTTGGACTTTCTGCTTGTCTTTTATGGTATAATATCTCAAAGAGCACAGATGTGGAATCTAACTCACAACATGCAAGCAAGAATCAAATTCTGTTTTCTTTTACATCCAGACACCCCAGGAAAGCCAACGGAATGAACTACATGAGTGAAAGCAAATTTTATCAGTAGAAAATTGCTTTAGGATGGCATTGTGACCTCACTGGATTACAGCTGGTCCTTCCTTGGATACAGCTAACACTATGGATCATCTAACTCTGTCAACAGAGCTCATGGATTTTCTGAAGTTCCAGAGCTGATCCCTGCAGGTAGCAGCAGGGTTGTCTGCAGTAAAGTGACCTTACACTACCTATACATTACATTACATTCGTGTTGCTAAGTGGCAACACCCGGGGTCTACACAGTGAGGTGGAACAAAAACAACAATGCTGATGCAAGGTCCCTCAGGTGTGGTGTTCTTCCTCAGTTGCTGACAGCAGATGTCCAGGAAGAGTATTAGAATTCAACAAGCATATAATGATACTTCTCACACATAATCTCCCAGCTTCTAGTGATTCTTGAGCTAGATTATTTGTATTCAATAGCACATTGGGTTTTGTTCCATAATATTGTCATTTAATCCTATTGTATTTTCAATATGCACTGTCTGCTTTGAGGAGGATTTTCTTTCTTTACAGCTATAGTATAAAATTTTTGAAGTTACTCTGTGAAAGATTGTGTGTAAATGCTGTGTTTATATCCTGTTTAGGTCTGTCAGATGTCCTCGTGTGTAGAGAGATGTAAGTGGGAACAGAGGAGCTGTGTCTATGAAAGTTTGTCTGTATTTCCTTACAGGAAAGCCGTCAGTGCTGCCTTGTAGAAGAAATACAGTGTGACTGCCAAAGATATTAAAATCTGTCAGTGATAGCTATTACTAAAGGATGACATTGGATAAAACTTGAGAATATGTAGAAAAGTATGATATGGATATTTTCAATTAATTTCTTTAATATTTGTCTCACCTATCCGTAATGGAATAAATTACTGCAGTCCACATCGTAAAAACAGAAAAGAAAAACAGCAAAGAAATAGTCCATACATTAAATAGTGATCTGCATATACAAAAATATGATGTTTGTAAATAATGTGTTTTTTCTGAAGAAATGGAAAAGCTGCCATTTCTGGCATTCAGTATACTGACCTTTAGTTTTAAAAAGACTTTTATTTTAGAAAATAAAGGAATGGATGACCACCATACCTGGCATACGCATGAGGTAAAAATGGAGATTTGCCTAACAGATGATTTCAAAGAAGACTGTTAACTTTGACTAAACTAGACTACTTTGTAGCAGGCTTTTTCCAAACATTAAAAGGAAAGCATGGCTTGAGAGGAAGAGCAGTTGGAGGTCTATTGAACCTTGACTATTCAATGTTGGCACAGTATCAAACACATATCATTACAGTTTGGCACATGCTTAATCTATCATTATTGCTAGCGAACTGCTTTGAATTATACTGGGAAACACATTATATGGTTAGCTATCATTAGATAAAAAGAATTTGATATAGTAACTGCTTCAAAGTCTTTTTCAGACATCTAAGTTTTGCCAAACTAGGCTGAAATGAATGAACTGAGAGATTATAGGAGTTCCTGGGTAATTCAGACACTGAACAATGAGACAGAAATGTATTCCATGTCTGAAAACATTGACATTACTGAGTGTTTTCTTATCTCAACATATTTGCTAGTTCTGATGTGTTTTTCCTACATATCCCTGATCAGCTCACAGTGAGCATTTGATGCTTGCTATTTTAAAATCAAACTCTATGTTTAACACTACAAATTATGTTTTATATCCTTGTTGTATAACTTTAATGTAGACTGTAGATGGTCATATCCAAAAAAACCAAGCTAAAAATCTTGCAGTTCAGAGCTCCCCAGCTTCACTTGGCACATTCCTAAGCAGCTTCCTCAAAGGATCAAAATTAAGTACCAGCGCATGCTCAGAAATATGGTGGGGTGGAGATCTCACCTTTAACCTCTTGTGTGACCTAGCTGAAAGGTGTTCAGAAAAAGGCTTAACAGCTCCAGAAGCCTGAAATCTAAAATACTGAAAAACAAACACCCAGGCACAAGCAAAAACTCACAACATTTAGAAAGTGTTTTTTAAATTCAAATAAATACAGGATAATGGGCTCTAAACCATCATCCCAGAGGACAATAATCATAGCCAACATGTTTTAAAGCTTTGAAATATTGTTTAGACTATTCTTAGATTCTTTTTTACTTGTCTGTTCTGAAGATTGCTTATATCTTCACTGTGGTCACACTTTCTCTTTTTTCTACTGAACGGTTTTTGGTTTATGAGCATTTTGTGCTATTGATTTATTTCTCTGTACTCCTTAATTAGCCATGTTGGCCTTCTGTCTTGGGGTGACTCTATCATGTGTATCCCCTATCATGCTCTATGCCCAAAAAGTAATATTGTGCCTTTTCTGTGCCTTTAAACTGAGCTTGAAAAAAAAAAAAACAGATGAACTTTCCAAAGCAGCTTCTCAAGGACACAGAGATTAGACTCTTCAGTTATTGTCTGACTGCAGAAGGCACAAAGGGAGCGCCCTGCTTGCTTTTTCTTCAGCCAGCTGGTTTTTTTTTCGCTCTTGGCGTGAGACGGAGAGCTGAATTTTGTTTCCTGGGAATTTGGTTTTTTTTTCCCTTCTTCTCTTCTGAACTGTTTCAACAACATCAGAACACATCAGGAGAATTTTCTCCCCGAGGCCCGGGGGTGGGCCCACGCCCTCACCGACCAGCTCCGAGGAGGAGAGAGACCACACCTACAGAAGGACTCTGAAATCTTCCCAGGTTTCTCTCTATAGCGGGGGTTTTAATTCATTATTTAGCATCATTATCCTTTTCCTGTGTGTTTGTTAAAATAAATAGTTTTTATCTCTTTCACTTTCCTTCGAGGAAAAATTTCCTTTTTTCCCGAACCCTGTGGGGGGGAAGGGTGGTTGCAACCTGGTTTTCTCTCAGGGGCTATATTACTAGATTTTGGCCAAACCGGCACACCTTCCATGCCCCTTTCTCCTTAAACCCTTGTTGAGGTCAATTTCAGTTAAAGATGGGTTCATGACATAGAATTCTGGTCAGGATCTTGAGTAGGCAAATTTTAGAGTTTTTGTTCAGTTTTGTGGCTTAGGGACTTGTTTAACTATACCAGCTGAAGCTTGTCTTTCCTTTAAACCTTGATCTAAAAACTTGACATTAGATGAATGTGCCTTATAATGTGGTTATGCATCATAAATCCCAGAATTAGTGATTTACTAAATCATAACTAGGAGAATACTAGTTTCTCTTGTTACTTTTTTTCAAGGCTGAGAGATTACAGAATGCAGTACTCTTGTGTTTGCTCCTCAAATTCAGTATTTCTATTTCTGTAGCCTCATTCCCTGTAACAGACCAATACTTTAAAAAAAACAATGTTGGTGAAAATAAATAAAATATTGCTTTGTTGGAGCATCATACTGAACTATCTTCCTCATTCAAGGAGGAAGGACCTACTCCTCATCAAGGAGTAGGACCAGTTCTACTCCTTTCTTGTTTGATTTGTTTTTTATGGGTTTTGAATGAACATTTTGTGGTTCATTGCAGTTTGTGAGATGTAGCTCAGCTGTCTTCACTACCTTCTATTTTCTCCTTAGTTCTTTTAGGTTGTTATTTATTCCCAGTATTCTGTATAAAACAGCTTTTCTTTTGCAGAGACATGGACCCTCAATGTGCTCTCCTCTTGACACGAGCTGCAAGCATCACAAAGTTTTATATTCAGCTTAAAAGAAATTCCCTATGCCATGTTACAGCTAAGCCTCTAATCAATGACCCCAGCTGACTTCAGTGAGTCTTCTCACAACAAGAAAAAGATTTTTTATTCCTAATAGTGTCATTTTACAGATGCAGTTTAAAGCAAAATAAATTACCAGCTTAGAGGCACAAGAAATGGTTTCTCCAATTTCTATGAAGAGGTGAAGAGGCAAGGGACAGAAGCCTAAAACTGATGGTAGGAAAAAGAAGAATGGAGCTTAAAGCACTTTATAAGTTCTTAAAAGTTCATAACATAGACTCAAACTACAGGTTCCTTCTTGAAAAAAAAAGCTTTAGCTTTCTGGTTTTTTATTTTCCATTTAATTGAATTAGTTTGCGATGACTCAATTTAGGTTTAGTGTCTCTAATCAAATCATCACTGAAGCTCTGACGACTTTCTAAGAACGAAGTCTGAGGGAGGATTCCACCCCCTCCCAAATTACTACGCACCCCCAGCCTCCTCACTGGTGGGGTGGTGTGAGGGGCAGAAAAGGCTTTGACGTTGTGTAAGCGCTGCTCAGCAGTCACAAAAACACCCTGTGTTATCAACACTGTTTTCAACACAAATCCAAGACACAGCCCATACTAGATGTGAAGAAAACTAACTTTATGCCAGCCAAACCCAGCACATGTTTGTGTTTCTGAAATTTGTCGCTCCTTGGAGTCAGTTACCTCCCTGGAGCTCTGAGGTTCATTTTTAAATGAAACAGAAACAAACATAGCAAGTGTTCTCCTGATTCCAGGTAATTTTAAGTAAAGGAAAAAAAAATCATTGTTTGAAAAGGAGGCAAGAGTAGAGCCAGCCTTATTAAATCTTGATTATTATTTAATGGTGAACTTGAACTGTAGGCCCCCCTATGTTTGAAGAAGTTTCCACCAGTATTTAACTCCTAGGAGAAAGACATGATCAGTGGGCTAAAAAGCTTGACAGACTAGGAGACCAGCACTGTTGATCTGAGAAAGCAAGATTCTTCAGATGGAGGAAGCAAAGGAAAAACCTCTCATTCTGTTTTTTGCTGCTAGGATAATTTCTGCATTTTATATTGAAGAATCTCTAGAAAAATTACAGTGGCAGGACTAGACCTCAGGTTCCTGCATACCCTTAGTTAGCTGGTGGGTTACACAGCCAGCTTCCTTCTTTCGGTAGCTATTTTAGTACCAATGCTCTTGGCTGCTTGTTAACCCAGTTTCTGTAGGGTAGGGCAGCAGATTATTTAGGAACTCCCTGGAACTGGATTCGTGTTCAGATATGTAGACTTGAACTCCCTTGGGACATACAGAAACTGGAAGCAAGTTTCTCACTGCCAGCCTACCATCTTGCCCTCCAGTCTCAGATTACAGATTCCAGCAGCACAGGAAACTACCTGTCCCACAGTCTGTTTTACAGCTGGTTGAACCCACATTGCCACCAATGTCAGCAGTCAACAGAGCTGGATAAATATTTCAAATATATATCTGCTAAAAGCTGCCACCATTTTCCACCGTAAATAGCCCAAATACACCTAACAAATACAGTGGAATATTTTACATGTCTATGTGAGATATGATTTTTAAAATTACAAAAAATTTATTATATTCTTTGAAATTTTGTCATATATAGATACAGATTGCCTTTAGAAAACAACATTTTTGTGATCTCTACCTGGTTCACACGAAGAGCAAAGTTCATGGTCACGTCGGCGAATTGTAAACTCTTCCATTTAAACACAGCTGAAAACCTCACAAATGTATATATATATATATATATACCTTTTTTATTCTATATTTATTCTTAATGTTACAGTCATTCTTTAGGATAAATAGCACTACCAATTTTGGAACCTATTAAGTTTATAGACTTACCATCAGTTCTTGGAACAGAAAGGGTTTCCAAATTAGGCTGCTACATTAGGCTGATTCACATGATGCATCGATAAGCTATATTTATTCTAGAATTTTTTCAGTCAACAGGTGAACTTCCAAAATATTTTCAGGAAGATGGAGATTGTTCAGTATTGGCAATTTTAGACTGTAGCTGTTGCTCGCGCAGACTATTTGGGAACAAACTGTGCATCCCTATAAACCTATGAAAGTCAGTGTTGTAGGTCATGTCAAGCTGGAATAGATCCAGATGTGTTGGCAATGAGGATCAAAATTTAAAATAATTTCAACAAAAGCAAGAAATGACACAAAGTAAATAGGATACAATTTAGTGAAGTTAAATGACAGAAAAGGAATAATAAAGAGCACACTGACTAGGCCTCAGGTCTTGAAAACAGGGCCTGGAATTTATGAACAAAAAATAAATAAATGTTCTAACCCTACTGTGAGAAAAGGCAAAATTTTAGCCTAGTATTACAAACGCAAGCAACATGAAAAATAATTTACCTGTTCCATTAGTTATTGGCAAGATGCCAGCTCTAGAGGTTTAAGAAACAGTGGATCAGTTTAGGAAGAGCCAAAGAAGAACAACAATTAAAATGGCTAGAATATGTGCCCTCTGAAGGAAGATTGAACAAGTTATTTTTGCTGAAGAAAAGCAGATTAGAGAAAACTTTATAGCATTCAATTATACAAAAATCTATGGCAAGGAAAAGAAAAACTATTTTTCTGCTCTTTCTTACTCAGGATGGAACAAGGAAAAATGACCTTGAGTTATAGCAAGGAAGATTCAGATACAGGGAAATGTTCTTACAGTAAGGCTAGACAAGCACTGGAATAGATATTTTAATAGTGTCTGAAATCTCCATCTCAGAATCTCAGAATGCTTATTAAAAAAGATTAACAACCTTATCTAAGCAGGATGAGGCGATAACTGATCATGGATAGCATTGGACCAGGCAATCTCTGAAGATCCCTTACAGTCCTATTTTATATTCTTCTCTGTACACAAAATTTTATCAATTAGAAGTATATGACTAAAACTCGAAAAATAAAGCATTTCATCTGATAACAAAACTCACTCAGTGGAGGGACACGTACTATTTGCTCACACTGCCACTTACAAACTGCTCTTGTAAGTCCACATCACACTTGGGATCGTGTCGTGTGATCATACAGATCACAAATCACAGAATCACAGAGTGAACTAGGTTGAAAAAGACCTTTGAGATCATCAAGTCCAACCTATGACCTAACAGCACCTCATCAACTAAACCACGGCACTGAGTGCCATGTCCAGTCTTTTTTTAAACATATCCAGGAACAGTGACTCCACCACCTCCCTGGGCAGACGATTCCAGTGCCCAATCACTCTTTCAGTGAAGAATTTTTCCCCGATGTCTAACCTAAACTTCCCCTGGTGCAGCTTAAGACTGTGTCCTCTTGTTCTGTCAGTGGTTGCCTGGGAGAAGAGGCCGACCCCCACCTGGCTACAGCCACCTTTCAGATAGTTGTAGAAAGTGATAAGGTCACTGTAAATACCGTTCTGGGAGACTTCGTTTAATCTGAGTGAACAAAAATCAATTCCCTCTCATCCAGTGATGTATTCAAAAATATGAGGGAAAGAAAATGAGTGCAATGTGGTATTTTCATTAATTTTTGGCCGTGATTCATAAGATATCAATTTCCTTCGCACAAAGTTAAAAAACCCATTGTAACATAACTGACAAAACTGCAGAGAAAGGACATGACTTTCTTCCATCTACCTTTCTCTTTCCCTTCATCTTGTGACAAGGTTATTTTCTTTTTAAGAACAGCTTTTGATCTGATAGTTCAACAAAGAAACATTCATATTTACATTTTCAAGATACTGTACTTTTTTGAGACTTGCCTAGAATAACAAAGACCCACATTACTCCTTCGCATGCCAGCCATATTGTTTCTTGGCAGATAAGCACACAGTTTGACAGACTAATGTGAAAATACACCAGAGAAAATGTATCTCTGCAGGAGCAAACATGCATCCTTGTGATGAGTGGAAGACTAAATGATAGATAGCATTTATCTATCATAAGGACATTAGACTCCAAACACTGGCAACATTGGCTAATATTCTGCAGTACAGACAGGGTGTTTGTAGATGCTGTATTTAGGAAGGCTTTTGGTTTCTTTTTAGCTTTCAGAATGTCTTACATCTCCTACTCCCTAATCCTCAAGTGCATCATTGGCACAGGGAAGTTTTAAAATGCACATGATAGCTGTTTTATTGTTCAAAATACTGATCCCACAATACTGGTCAATTAGTACACTCAATATTCTTGGACTGTTATGAAACAACTGTCTTTCAGAGACAGTACTGGGTAAATGCTTTTTGTCAAAAATTTTTCTCCAAATTAATTGAGAATTAGAACTGTATTTCCAAACCTTACGAGAATTCTACATTCAGAAGAAATATAAAGTGTCTCTGTTTTGTTGCAGCCATCAGCATTTAAACGACTTTGTCTATATGAGTCTGGGGAATTTTGATGGTGCTGCCTACACCCCCATTAAAATTATCCTGGGAAGGCGTGTTCTTGCTCCACAGAGAAAACTGAAGCCTTTTAAAAATTATTGACAAAATAGTGAGATGCCCTTGCATTGGTTGTTTCACTAGGACTATAAATGTCATAACAGGGAAATGGGAAGGCAGTTGGATTTAGAACACCATAGGAACTCCTTCTGACCTTGTAGCCTTCAGGGCACGTACTTTGTGGACTTCAGTATCTCTTAGAGTGCAATTCAGTAATCGCATATCCTCACTTCTGCACCAGCAGTAGGCAAAGGTGACTGGGAAAAAGGGACCTCAAGGGTAAGATACGGGTTAAACCAAGTTTGAGAAAGACAAAACATGATACATCAAAGTCAGTGGTACAACAGTGCACAAGAAGGTATGAGCTGCGTCAACTACCTTCTCTACACAGGCTTCAAAATTAATTCCATTCTGAAGCAACTGCAAATTCTACTTGAATTAAGACATTAAATTTAGCATATTTATGCATCGCATGTGCATTTAGCATATTAAATCTCCATGGGTTTTTTTTCCTGATGCTAGAAGAAGGAGGCTCCACCTTTTCCCAGGTAAGGGTGGGCAAGAGACTCCTGCTCTGAAAGAAGTATCAAGAGAAGGAAGGGAATTGCGCCCCAAGCTGTCTCCCAAGAGTAGGGACTGAGTTTGGAAAAGCCTCAGACCTCTTATTTGGGCTTGGATCTGCAGGCAGAACACACAAAGCTTAAGCCAGAAACTGAGTAACAGTGTTCAGTGGCAAGTGCTTTATTCTCACTACACTACTACAGGAAATGAAGGAAGGACTATGATAGAGGTGGTAGTAGTTGGAAAAGGATGTCAAAAAGTCAAATGCACTTGGAAAGGAATAGTTCCATGAAGCTTTCTTGTGGCAAAGCAAGCCAGTGGCATCCTAGCTACATTAGAAAGACTGCTGCCACTAGTTCTAGGGAGATGATCCTACCCCTCTGCTCAGATCTGGTGAGACCCATCTGGAGTGCTATTTCCAGTCCTAGGATTCCCACTGCAGGAGAGACATGGGCACACTGCTGCGGGTTTAGTGAGTGACATAGATATGACTAAGGGATTGAAGCATCTGTTATACAAGAAAAGGCAGAGAGAGCTGTGACTGTTAAAGACTAGAGAAGATTTATATACATATATCAATGTGTATGTCAGGGGTAATAAAGAAGCTGGAGCCAGACCCTTCTCAGTGGTATCAAGGTAAAGAACAGGAGGCAATGGGCATAAATTCAAATATAGGAAATTCCACTGAAACATAGAAAAAAACCTTTTTTTTTTTTTTTTACTGAGAGTCATCAAACACTAGAACAGGCTGCCCAAAGAGGTTTTGAGGTCTCCATTCTTGGAGACACTGAATTCCTGATTGGATGTGGTTCCAGGTAACCTGCTCTACCTGACCCTGCTTCGAGCACAGGATGGGACTAGAGGAACTCCTGAGGTCTCTTCCAGCCTCAGCAATTTTGTGCCCCTATGAATTGCACTTCTTGCCCCCAGGGTAATGGAGCCATCTTATTCCTTCACTGTTGTAGAATCGTCCTTGCAGTTATGCCAACATGGTAGGTTGCCATGAATTTAATCAGATTTTAATGCTGAATAATCAAAGAACACATTTATCATTTTAAGTATTGGATTATTCAGATTGTTCGAATTAGGAGAAAGATTGATGGATTCAAAGCCTGAAACTCAGACCTCAGTTTAATACATGTGGATATGCCTGACAGCATGATTTTGCATTGTAGAAAACAACTAACACATCCTTACACATTAACAAACTTAGCAACGGTAAAACTCTGAACACAACTATGATCTAATATAAAAATCAATGAAAAATATATAGTGCTCTTCAAATATATTCTCTGGCCATATTGCTGTGGTGTATTTATAAGGAAAATAGAAAAAAAACACTATTAAAAATTACAGATCTGAGGAAAACAAAAAAGGATTTGTATTTTTCAATGATTACATAATCTATAAATCAGAAATGTTTGAATGTTACTGTTTGCAGGTAGAGTTTGCAACATCAGCAACAACGATCTGATAGTTAATAGTGGTTTAAAGGAGGTTGCAGAACTAAGAAATATCCACTGTTATACTCTGCAAGTCTTCTTCCAGCCCAAATCTGGCTCCTGTTTGAGCAGGGGAAGTATGCTTCATTACAGGTACCAAACCTTGGAAACTTGGTTAAAACTGACTTGTAAGATATTCATTTTACAAAATTCTGCATCCAGCATAATTCCAAAGATTTATATGTGTTATGAACATTACAGTCTACCTGAGATTGGACTTCGTGTCTGTAGTGGTAAAATGGCACTAATTTTAGATTATTGGTGATTAGATAAATGATTGTGCAGTATGTATAGGTGACACACCATAAAAAGAATTATTTTATATATATTTATCCACACACCTACAGATAGATGTAGATATAGCTATAGATACAGATATAGATATACATATACATATACATTAGATATAAATATACTTATACACAGACATATACATATAGATGTAGATAGGCACAGATAAATACAGATGGGGGGACATTTTCTCATGGTAGAAATTTATAGGTAAAATGCAGAAGGAACATGTGTAAAGAATGAAAGACTTTACTTCCTTGGAAGAGAATTCTTTAGGGGAAAATTTTTATTTCATGAAGGTTTGTTATTTCTTCTTTGATAAAATCATTCAAATTGGATAAGGTCTTTAAGACTGTTGAGTACCACCATTAACCCAGCACTGCCAAGTGCACCACTAAACCATGTCCATGAGTGACACATCTACATGTCTTTTGAACACTTCCAGAAATGGTGAATCAACCACTTCCCTGGGAAGCCTGTTCCAATATTTGACAACCCTTTTCTTGAAGATCTTTTTCCAAATATCCAATCTAAACCTTCTCTGGTACAGTTTGAAGTTATTTTCTCTTGTCCTGTTGCTTGTCGCTTGTGAGACAAGGCTGACTCCCACCTCTCTACAACCTCCTTTCAGGTTGTAGTGAGCAATAAGCTTTCCCTTTAGCTTTCTTTTCTCCAGGCTAACCCCAGTTCCCTCAGCCACTCCTCCTAAGACTTGTGCTGCAGACCCTTCACCAGCTCCGTTGCCCTTCTCTGGACATGCTCCAGCACCTCAATGACTTTCTTGTAGTGAGGGGCCCAGAACTGGACACAGCACTCGAGGTGTGGCCTCACCAGTGCCAACCACAGGGGCACAATCACTGCCCTGGGCCTGCTGGCCGCACTACTGCTGATCCAGCCTGTCCAGATCCCTCTGCAGAACCTTCTTACTCCCCAGCAGATCAACACTCCCAGCTAACTTGGTGTCATCTGCAAACGGACTGAGAGTGCACTTGATCACCTCATCCAGATCATCGATAAAGATGTTGAACAGGACTGGACCCACAGTGAGCCCTGGGGAACACCACTTGTGATTGGCCACACCATTTATCACCACTCTCTGTGCCCGGACATCCATCCAGTTTTTACCCAGCAACCATATCCCAATCCAAGCCATGACCAGCCAGTTTCTCCAGGAGAATGCTCTGGGAAATGGTGTCCAAAGGTTATGAAGGTATAGAAATCCAATCTACCAGCAGATAGGAGAGCAAATCAGTCATTTAATTTGTGAGTTTTACAGATCAGATTTATGTAACAAAAAGAGAATATAAACCAATTGCTTAAAAGGTAACTTCTCAAATTGACCCATTACTACTGTGAATGGAAATTCACAGTGCTCTTTGACAGAATGAAAATTTTGTGCTTTTGCTTTGTATATTTAATCAGTGTAAATAGAAATCTATGCTAAATTATGAATATTAGGAATTAGATCTTTTGAAGTCATCCTGCCTTAATGTAACAACAAGATTGGGAAAATTAAAGAAATGGGCTGGTTTTTGCTTTTGGTTTAATATAAAAATAAATAGAGGGGAGAAGCCTCCAAACAAGAAAGCAATGAGACAACAGATGGATGAATCATTGCAGAGGCTCTGATAAAAATACACTGACCTCATTCAGACATTCAAAAAACCCAATCTTTTGTTATTTGTATGAACTTTACTTCAAAATGTGGTAGTTAAAAATAAAACAACAGATTGAATATTATGTGGGGTTCTTAATATCTCAGTTCAACTGATTTGTTGTCTTACTGTCTTGGGGTGACTATTAGCATATTAACTCATGGAAAATAATTTACAGAATTTTTTTGAATGTATGCAACATATTTAGAAATTATTTAGAATAGCATTTAAGTGAATCCTACTGTGCTACTGAGGTCAACTAAGAAATCTATATCTATTTAGAAAATGGAGAAATACATTCTAAGGAGTTGTGATTTGAATTCTAAGCCCATCACAATAAAAGTGAAGTTCAAAGCCTCATCTCTATACCTCTGGATATCTGATAAAAAACTACACTCAAATTGAGGAGGTGCCTAAAGCTACTAAAGAAGAAATGAAATTCACTGAAATGAAAGGGTTTTAAAACCCACCCCTCTTAGAATTTTTACAGTTGAGACAGAAATTATTTTTGATCTGTCTACGTTGCAACTAGTGAATTCTTTAAGACCCAAATTCAACAAGGAAAATAGTTGGTGCTGAGGATCTGACATTCACATTATAAATGTTTCAGAGGGCTTTTCCTAGGAACAGGATGGCTTAGTCCCTTCATCTACTGAGGAACCACAGTCTAGACTCTTTGAAGAGTTGTTGAAGAGCTGCATGGATGGTGCTGGTGATAAAGGGCATGGTTTCCCTGTCTTAGATGACAGGAAGCAGTAGGCTACATCATCATGCTAGATCATCTCATCTGCTCTTTTGCTCTCTGATACAAAAGATATGAGTTATTTTGCCACAGTGGCCCTGCTTTACTGTGGGAGAACAAAATACTTCTCTAAGAAAATATCCTGACAAAAAGAAGCTCAGAGTTATAAACTTTCATTCTAAAGAGGGCAAAAGCTCCCAATTCCTTGGTGAGTAAAAGCAATTCCTTAGTCCCAACTGAAGAGAAAACATCAGGAAGTTTATCACTGGACAATCTAGACCCTGTGAACACGTATTAAAGAATATTCATTATTATGCATGCCATATGAATTCCCTACATAGATACAAGCTTTAATTCACCATTTTTTCAGATGGATCCTCATGGAAAGGTGGCACTGAGTGTCTAAGACTGAAAAAACTAGCAGCATGCCCCAACCTGAACAAACTAGACACTTACATAGCCAAAGTGGCAGGGGCTCCTGGTAAGTTCAGGTACTGTCAGGTTTGGGTACTCTAAGCAGCAGTTTGGACTTTAATTTTGACTGTAGACACATGAACTTAAAGGCTGATTCTGAAAAAGGTTTGTAATTTAAATATATAACAATTATCCCTTGTGAGAATGAATGACTAGTATGAAAAAAAGAAACATTAATTTATAACAAGCAATATCCTTTTCTTGATATTAGAGCTTTTATTGACAAATATAGCAGGGAGGTACAATTGATTTTTTCACTAGTATTTTTTACCAGCAACCTATACAGTCAAGTATAACTTTTGCAGCTCAACCATCAGTTCGCCTTAAACCTGTGATTTAATCCCTGAAATATCATCAGAAGTGTGAATTATCTCAAGATTCCAGGACTGACTGAGAACAATACTGCAGAATCATCAGTATGTTGAATATGAACTCATGACCACACCAGAACATCTGCTTAAAAAAAAGTCAAATAGAAACTCTATTTTTATTTAGATTTTGAAGGACAATCTTCATGCTGCCAGACTGTATAGTTTATGAAACGTCTTGAGGAGATTAGTCACATTAATTTTCCCACCTAGTGAAGAAGGAGATTCCTTCTGAGACTGAGTCAAGATATGTGTAAATGGGAAGACTGAGATTACCCCCAAGCTGTGTCTCTGCTGATTAGAGTGAAGCATACACAAGTATGCTTCAGTTTCCTAATCCTGCTTTCCTCAGGAGAGAAACCAGGCATGAAGACTGACAGATATGGAAGTATCTGCTGATGAAGGCTCTAGCTAGGGTTATGTGGGGATGCATGCTTTACAGTCAGCCAAAACAGACCCTTCCTGAACCCAGATTAGGTCCCTGGTACTCTTTGCGTTTTTTGACACCTCACATACTGGGCATAGTCTCTATTACTTCCATTTAATTTCTCTTCCCACAATTTTCCTCTTTCTCACCTTCTTTGTGGTGCACTGCTTGACCCTTCATATCCAGCTATTTTTTTTTTCCAAAGGTGACTGACATTGGCCTGGTAGTTTTGACGTCTCTTGCAAAGTTAACATTACAAGGCTCCTTCTGCAGAGAGAGAAAGGATTTCCTGCAGGGGAGTTAAGATTAAGTCTGAATAGCTTCTGAAGGCACTTCTTCATTCACTGAGGATAGAATGCCTCTAGAAAGATTAACTCCACTTCAGTGAAGTGAGCTTTTCTTCTAATTACCTTCCACCTAAATACCATAAGCTCTTCAAGTCAGGGGCTTCCTTTCATGTCTATAAACACCAAAACCACTTGGCAGTATTAAATTAAATGCATATTTAGATATTATAATTAGTATTATACCTTTTGGCAGAATTAAACTCTCACTCAGTATTCTGAACTCTTCACCTGCTGAAGCCTGTAAGGAACAGACGTGGTCCAGCCAACCCATGGAATAAACTTCAAGTGTGTATGGAAGGAGAGAGCATCTTCTCCTTTAAGGATGTGTGGTCAAAGACCTTTTCAATGCAAAAAAGGGATAATAAGATTAGACGGAAGCCATAAACAAGAAGATCCAGAGGCACAAACCCGACAGACAAACATTATGGAGACAAAGACAAGAAACAAACCTGTCCAGTCACAGTAGTTTGTGGGCTATCAAGAAGCTGTAAGGGAACCCAAGGGTGAATGAAGATGGAAGGGGTTTGATGGAGCTATGCATGCTTACAAGAGAATATGCAGGGGAAGGGGGAGCAGGGAGGAATGACGGGGGAAACTGATAGAGGTATAAAAGGGGCTGGTTGCATGTAAAATGGAGCCATTAACACACTTGTCTGATGGAGCCCTGCAGCTGATCATCACAATTTCTCCTATCTTTTTATTACATACTTTAGTAAGTAGGTCTGCATGATCTCACCCTCTGTTCCACAAGGGTGAGGGCAAGGTCTGAGTGCCACCTACTGGGATTCTGGTGTGGGTGAGGCAAGTGAGTGGCTCAGCAGTGGCAGCTGAAGCAGGACCATGGCTCACAGATCACATGCCTGATGCCATTTTGGGGGTGGGGTGGGGCAAGTGCCTGTATCACTCTCAAGATGGGTGTGCATGGAGTCATTTGACAGCAAACTCCAAGCTGGACTCACCAGCAGTCGGATGCCCCATGCTGGAGCAAGAACATCAGGCAGGTAGAGAGTCCATGGGGGTGGGGTGGTGTGGGGTTCCTGTGCAATGAGTATGTGAGTCTGTATGCCATTTTGCAGCAAGACCTGGGCTAGACTAGCTGGCAAATCGGGGACCCAAGGGGTGGGTAAGAGGGTCTGGAGTCCTGGCAGAGGCCTCAAATGGACAGAAGGGCCATGCTGTACTTGGGGAATCTGTGACTGTGCATGTGCTTGTGAGCCTGGACACTGATGAATGTGTGCCCACACAGGAGACCTTCTGTCTCTGCCAGCCCTGGGGGAGGAGGGGACCGTGCTCTCTGTGCTTCTCTGATGTGAGTCCTGTGTAGGTGCAGCATCTTTGTGCAGCCAGCCATGTCCATGTCCTGTATGTGTCCTGTGTGTCTGGGACAAGTGTTCAGCTTCCCTATGGGATGAACCAGAAAAGTAAAAGGGGCAGCCATATCCCCCAGCCTGGGCAGAGACCCCAGGTCTCTGGGGCACCAGGCTGGGCTCCAAAGGTCAGGCAGGAGAAAGTCTTGCGACAAACCTGCTAGAGGTGGGAGTCACCACTAACCACTCTTAGCAATAACCACAGTCAATTTCATAATACGAATTTTTGATCTTTAAATTTTGTGTTAGTCTATGAGAAATAGTTACCCTCTCTTTTGGAAGTTATTTGAGAAATAAACATCAATATTAAGGTACTCCCTAACTTATGTATATTCAAAATTACTTTTGGAAAAGGTCTTTAACATTTCCAAGAAATATTAGTTCACATTTTTTTTATATTTAGAAATAATTATACAGTTTCACATACGTAAGTAAAAAGGAGAGGTAATTATTTCTACAATAGATCTAATTACAGAAAGGTTTTATGGAAAATGGAAATGTCAACCTTCAATTAAGATCATGTTGGACTCAAATTCCAAAATGGTTGTTTAATCAAAAATAAATATTCCCTCAATGCAGTGTATACTGAAGAGTTATAGTAAGAAACTGTCACCAAAACAGAATAGGAAAAGGTAAGTTCCTACATTTTATGAGATTCATTCACTGCTGTTTCTGGTTTCATTAATATACTCCTGCAAGGAATCATTACATAGATTAAATGATCACACAGAAACATACTTTTTACTCTTTCTCATTCACTCCTACTTTAATATCAGAAAAATATTTTCCAGTCATCCAGATGTAATGCACCAGAAAAAATCCCCTAACAGGTGTCATGATAGCTACCCTTCTTAGTGTCCTGAGCCACCTTCTGCTACAATATTTAAAGAATGGAGGAGAAAGTCCTACTTTCCTCCCACCAAACCTTGAGCCTCTCATTTAGGAACACTAGACTTTCTTTATAGCTATGTAACCCTCAATTAAAATCCAAGTGAGAGGAGATGTACAGAATACTGCAATCACCTCCAACTTGCATTCTTTTGGGAATACACCCCACTGATGTGGAATAAACTGTGGGACCAAGCCTTCAAGTGCTGATCTTGAAATAAATATGTTTCAATATAATCTTGTCTTCTTTTCTGTTACTTGTTTCTTAATGAAATTCTTAATGAAATTCTTAGTTTATTACTAATTACAGATGCACAGGTGCAAGAGTACACCTTGTTGGTATGCAAGGGCTGTCACATGAAAAGTAAATCAGAGGTGTGTGATTGATGTTTGGGTTCTTTAGCACTTCCGGATGGAGTGTAAAGCACAACAGCCTTGGAGGCATATCAGACATTGTTTAACTGAGAACAGTAGGCAGGAATATTAACACTTTTGGCAATGATTACTGAATTTTAGATGCCTATCTGTAGAGTGAGAAAATGAATAGGTAGCAAAACTTCAGTTCAAAATTTCTGGAACTGCCAATTTTTAGCGCTCTAGAAAATCAGCCTGTAGGCACATGAAACGCGGGAGCTGAATCTGAGAAGGACTACTGACTGTATCAGTCTCTATTGGTAAGACTGGCCTTTGATCCTCCTAGGTCCTTAAGATCAGTGGCAAAATCTGGAGCATTGAAGACTTTTCCCTGGAGGAAGAGGACCAGGTTAGGGAATAATTAAACAAACCGGACATCCATGAGTCTAAGGGATCTCATGTGATGCAACAATGATTACTTGGAAGATGGCCAATGTTATTATAAGACCACTCTCAATTGCCTTTGAAAGGTCAATCAAGAGAAAATACTGAGAGCTAGAAGGGACCAAATCTAATTCCTAACTTCAAAAGGACAGGAAGAAAGATCTGGAGAACTACAGGTCAGGCAGCTTCACCTCGATTCCTTGGAAATATGACAGAGCAGACATTTTCAAACATATGTATTGCAAGAAGCTGGTTAAATCTAGTCAGCATGGATTTACAAAGGAGAAATCCCTCCTGACACTCCTGATAGCTTTCTGCTATGAAATTATCAGCTTAGTAGCTGAGGAAAGACCAGTGGTTGTTGTTTATCTTGTTTTTAAGAAGATATCCCACACTTCCATAATATCCTTCTCAACAAACTGGTGAAGTTTGGACTATGTAGCCAAAATGAACTGTTTGGCTCAAAGTGGTTTGATCAGCAATATGATGTCCAGCTCAAGGCCATCACTCATGGTGTACTGGAGGGGTCAGTGTCACAGCCACTATTCGTCAACACTGTCATTAATTACCTGGATGATGGGACACAGTGGTCCCTCATCAAGCCAGCTCTGCTGAGGTCAAATCTGAAGTATTGTGTCCAGTCCTGGTCTCTCCAGTACAAGACATGGTCATACTGGAAAAAGTCCAGTTCAGGACCATGAATATGGTTAAGAGACAAGAACATCTAATATACAAAGAGAAGCTCAAAGAGGTAGGATTGTTTAGAGAAGAAAAGGCTGAAAAAGAGGAATCTCATCAATCTGATGGGATATATAAAATCTGATGGGAAGGTATGAAGAAGAGGGAGTCCAGCTTTTTTCACTGGTATTCAGTAAAAGGAGAACAAACAATGAGCACAAATGGAAATACAGGAAATTCCATTTAAACATGGAAAAAAAGTTTATTACTGCAAGGATGGTGAAACTGTGGAACAGGTTGCCTAGAGACATAACTCAAAACCTCCAACATTTTTTCTGGAAAACCTGCAGGGGACTGGGCCACTGAAAGCAGGTCAGGGACCTCATCACTTTTGTTGTCCTTGGCAAGTAGGGAGGTATTGTTTCAGCAAGGAAGGATGAAAACAAGTTTGATTACTTTATTTTGAACCTATTTTATGTACTTGAATGCTAAAACAAAGAGTCAGCTGTGAGGTTAAGTATAACTTGGGGCTCTTAATCTACAAATCAGGTTGAGTTCACAGAGAATGGAAAAATAAAAATAAAAATGAAACAAAACCCAAACAACGGTGCCAAAGATTTTCTGTGAAGGTTTTTTGAATCCTCTGGTCAACTGAAATGCCATTTTTCTTTTATGAATAACATTAAAACATATGACTGTCATAGCACTTAAAATTATGTTGGCCTTGCGTGGAAGCACTGATGGCAATTCTATTTCTATTGACTAGAGATTAATCAGTGCAGAAATGGTTGTTCTTTCTTCATCAAGCTAATTTGGAGAGATTTAACAACAGAACATTATGTACTTTTTGCCATTCCTTTTCTCTTTCCATCTGATGGCATTTGCTCACAAACACAGAGAAACTGATTTTCTGTTAGCTCCTGCTAAATACATCAGCTATGAAATGCAGTAAGATAGCCATGAAAATCTGAAGGTAAATATGAAGACAATATATGACAACAGAATATTTTTTTAATTGTGTATGGGCCTTCATCAATAAAGAAAAGAAACATCACTGCTGGAGGTGCTAATATTTGGCCAGTAGATCAGAGATCACACAGGTGAAATGATAAAAGCACTGTTTATAAACATAAACAAAATTTGAGTATTTGGTGGAGGCAATTATATTCAATATCACAAACATCCTGCTACGTTGAGAAGGATACTGGAAATCTATTATTATTTTTTCCATTACTTTTATCATGTCAAAAATGTAGCAGGAATTAACTCCTCTCAGATTACTGAACCTCACCCTGGATGTCTCTTGATAGCTTTCTTTGGAGAAGGGGCAGGTTATCTGTACTGATTGCTTTCTTTCGGGTCTGCATCAGCTAGTCTTGATGGAAAGGAGCACTTCTATTGTCAGCTACAGCTGTTCAAGGGACAAAAAAAAGGGCATAATTTGGAGATTCTTTGAGATACTGGCATCTAGTCTGTTGTACAGGGGCCAAAATCCTTCATTGAGATGACCAAATATATTCTCATCTTTCCCTCGGAATTACTCAGAGTACAGACTGGACATAGCCCCAGAGGCATAGAAGAAGTGGGAAAAAAAAGGAGAGGCATCAAGGGGGAGTCATAAAAACATAACTCAGACATTTGGGGACAAAAGCAAGAAGATAAAGCTAGCTAAAGGATAAGAAGAAAGGAATCCAGTGGTGTGCTAGTAATAAGAGGACATTCTGGTGAAATGTGGTACCTTTCTCGGATGGTGCTCAATAGTTTTTTTTGGTCTCAGTCTTCACAGTAAAAGTTGGCTTTCTGTCCTTCTCATGTACAGTCTGAGAACACAGAATCATAGACTTATAGAATAGTTTGGGTTGGAAGGGACACTTTCAGATTGTTTAGCCCAGCTGCTCTGCAATGACCAGGGACATCTTCAACTAGATCAGGTTGCTCAGAGCCCCATACAACCTGCCTTGACTCTTTGCAGGGATAGGATATCTACCACATCTCTGGGCAACCTGTTCCAGTGTTTCACCACCCTCATTGTAAAAAATTTATTCCTTATATCTAATCTAAATCTACCCTTTTTAGTTTAAAACCATTTCCCCTTGTCCTGTTGCAACAGACTCTCCTAAAAGGTCTATCCCCATCTTTCTTATAAGTACCCTTTCATCACTGGAAGGCCACAATAAGGTCTTCCTAGAGATCCTCTTCTTCAGGCTGAGCATCCCCAACTCTCTCAGCCTGTCTTCAAACAAGAGGTGCTCCAGCCCTCCTGATCATTTTCATGGTCTCCTCTAGAACTGCTTCAATAAGTACATGTCTTTCCTGTGCTGGGGACCCCAGATCTGGATGCAGCACTGCGGGTGGGGTCTCACCAGAGTGGAGCAAAGTAGAGGGAATCCCCTTCCTTGCCCTGCTTGCCATACTGCATTTGATGCAGTCTAGGATGCAGTTGGTCTTCTGGGCTGTGAATGCACATCGCCAGCTTATGTCATCCATCAGCACCCCAAAGACCTTCTCAGCAGAGCTGCTCTCAATCCCTTCATCCCTCAACCTTTACTGATAGCAGGTGTTGCCCCAACTCAGATGAGCACCTTGCACTTGGCCTTGTTGAACCTCATGATTTTCACGTGGACCCACTTCTCAAGCTTATTCAGGTCCCCCTGGTGTGTCAACTGCACCACTCAGCTTGGTTTCTCCGCACATTTGCTGAGATAGAGAAGGACAACTTGAAGTGGGGAATCAACAGGTTAGAGGCTGCTTAGAAAAGCTGATAGTAGTGAGATACATGGAACTGTAAGAGATTAATTCAACGGTGTTGAAAGGGCACACTATTATAAGGAGGTTGACTATCATCAGTAGAAAGTAGATGACAACTGGAGAAATCTTCTGCCAGGTGGAAAAAAGTTCAAAGTTATGCTTATCTTCGTGAGAAGTAAGAAGCACCTTGGGAACAATAAGCCTACTGATCAGCCTCACCTCAGTCCCTGGAAAGGTTTTAGAGCACATTTCCTTGTGTGGTGGTTTGAACCTGAACTTGATGGACAGTCATTTAGACCAAAAGTGCTTCTTGAAATTTACATATTTAAACCGCGTGGAGACACAGGAACTCTCTCTTGCTTCTGGTCCTTGGACAGGTAACAGGGCCTGCCCACTTGGCCTGGCAGGCCAGGCCACGGCCCGTGGCCCTGTGCAGGCCAGGATGGGGCCCCCCCCCTCCAGCTTGGCTTGGAAAGATCATGGCCATGGCCCGTGCAAACCAGTCCCGTGGCATGGCGTGGCATGGCGGGTGCGGCGGACGAACTGAAACTCTACACCAGAGACCAGCTCCAGCCGCTGCCAGCAGAGATCATGTGACCAACCAGCTAAGTTCAAAGCCCAGGCCCGGGTAAGANACGATAGACTATGATACATCAGAGAACCTTTTTGTAATTTCATGAAAGCATGGGAGGTGGAGCGTTCAAACTGCCATGAGCAAAGATGCCTGTGCTGAAATAAGCAAATGTTGAAGTAGCTGTGATCCAGTGAGAAGTCTGAACAGAGAGAGGTAGTGATGAAGTGAAGACCCTTGCTCCCAGGGAAGAAGAAGACCTCTGTTCCTAGAGATGAGGATGATCCCAGAGGTAGATGAAGAGAACCTTTGCTCTTGAACAGCTCATCCTTAAAATATACCCCATTAACTAAGATAGAACCCTTGAAAACAGTTGTGGGGAAAGCTGTAAGTCGAGGCAAGGGACTCACACATGCCAAGAGAAAACCACCCGGGGCGGCTGTTGTGCTGTGACATTGAAGCCACGAGAAGATTCTTTCTTGTGGAGAAGCCACATAGCATGGGCAAAAGAGACTCCTCTCCCTAAGTGAACAGACGAAAGACTATTACAGCGGTGGTAAACTGACTGAAATAATCCTAAATTTGTGTCTTTATGTTGTAAGTGGGAGGATGGAGGAGGGAAGAGAAGTGTTCTGAAGGTTTATTCTAACCCCTATTATTCTTTTTTCTTTTAGTTCTGTTAATAAACTTCTTTATATTCTTTAAGTTTAGAGCCTGCTTTGCATCTCCTCCTAATTCTTGTCTCACAGAAGGTGAAAAACACGAACAAACCCACTACACCTTGCAATCCATTTCCAGTTTATTGACAGACAAGAAGATAATAAGCAACAGGCAGCCTGCCAACCCTGCTTAATCAACATCATTGTGACTAGGTTACCAGGTGATGATAAATTAAGGGTGAAAGGCTGAACTGGAGGGCTTTAATCCAGAGGAGATTTGAGAAGCTTGAGGACCGAGCTAAGAGAAGCCTCACAAAGTTCAACAAAAAGAAGTGCAAAGTTCTGCTCCTGGAGCAAAATAATCCCTTAATAATAATGATAGGTGGGGAAATAGCTGAATGTACAGCAGCCTGCTGTAAAGGACCTACAGTGCATGTGGCATTGTAAATCATACTACATTCATGTTACAGACCTACTGCATACATTCTAAGATTAAAACAAGTCTTTGATTTCTTTTCAGAAAGTGTAGAAAATAACTGGTCATGGCTTTGATAATCTCAGTGTGAAAGACACTTATCTGATATCTTGCATATTTTACTTCCCATGAACTTTTCATGTCGCTGGACTTGTCAGTAATATTTGAATTAACTTTAAAAAGTTTAGTTCTTACCAAATTATTCATCACTTCTAACTTTGCATTTACTATCCCCATTAAAAATGGGATATTATTTTAATTTACATATTGAAACTTACCTCTAAACTTGCAAACTAAAAAGTTTTGAGATTCCAAGGCTAACATAGGCATGCTATTTATTAAACGTCTCCATCTTCTGAAAAGGAGGTTTGGACTAGACTAAATCCCAAACTTTGGGAAGTGCTTGGGGATGTATTATTGGTTGAGGCTGCCAGGTACAGTTATAACAACTAAATAGTATAGGCAGCTGAGTTGCCATCCTGTTCCTTTTACCATGCTACTTAATTTACTAATATAGAGGTAGCAAAAGCGGCTGAATAGTCCCAGCAAATAAAGTAAATCTCAGTAGGTAACATGGCAAAAGGAAGTGTTTAAAAAAATTTAAAAAAAGGAAGATCTAGCCCAGTGCAACATCTGAAGTATAAAAGAGTTTACATTTATATGTAGAAAAGAAATTTTTATTTACTTGTGTTCTATGAAGAAGAAAAGTGTTCTGGGTCAATGCAACAGTTTCAGGTCATGACATACTGTGACCCAGACAAATTACACCTAATGGCCTTAAAGAAAGGAGCCAGAAAGTTCTGTGAGTATCATATAGTATAATGAATTATATATTAGGAACTAATCTTTGAATATGGGAAAAAAACCTCCAGAAGACATCTGCTTATATATTTCAAATATTTAGATATGATAAAAAGGGTGAAATGGAGCATCATTTCTAAACATAATAGCTAATTCAGGGCCAGAAACAGTGACTTTGCATGTAACTGACCAACATAGAGTGACTGACCGCGTACTCACACTTCAACCCTTGCAAGGGTTTCAAAGCACAGTCTTAAAAGAAAAAAAGAGGAGCCTTGTAATGCAAAACTTGGAAAGCATACTCTCCTCAGCTAGTCAGAGAGAAGCTATGGAGGTTGCTTGTTCGTAAGAATTAACGTATGCTTGTAATTCCCATTGTAGGATGTCGAGAATATTTCAGACCTACAGAAAAGAGCATGAGATAGCACAGTTGCTAGAAGTTGAAGTCAGGCCACTTCCCTGAGGATGACAATTAAATGTTGGAACAGTTCATGAGAAGAGGTGGGGGAATGTTAAGCTCTTGCAGAAATATTGAATTTCATTTTAAAAGCCAGCCATTGCTGGGACCAATCCTGTAATCAGTGTTCAGAGCAAGCCTGCACAGATCACCATGTGGTTGCATGGCACCACCTGAGTTTCTCTGTGCTGAGCTGCCCTGGTATAATGCCATGAGACATAGGATTGGGTCAGAGTCCTCAATGCATATCCTGTCATGTCCTATGCCCAGATCTTGCCTGGGAGCCCAGTATGGACAAGTGTCTCTGGAACTACTGGAGCGAGCTGAGTCCCACTGTGGGACTCTATACACTGCTAGTGTTAGCCCTGCAGGGGCGATAATTTCAGCCTGTTTCAAACTCTTCATTTGGAACCATTGTAGGCTTGTTTTGAGTTTCCTCCTATCACTGTCATTCACATTAGTGTTCGGACAAAAGGACCTCTCAGACTGAGAACCTCACCCGAATCTCCCACTGCATACATGGTCAAAAGATAACTGCTCAAGTTGTATGTTAAAAGCAAGTGATCCTTTCTACCCCACAATGACAGAATGCTTTTGCAGAGTTTTCATGACTGACTGTTGGAAGGCAGCTGAAAATACTCCTCCTGCGGCTGTAAAAGGAGAATTAAAGCCAATATTTTAATGATTATTAGGAAGATTAGACAACAGTAAAAAGGAATAATTAGCAATAATTTAAAGAGCTTGTTGTTATGAAATGCAATTCCCAAATCCTGTTCTCTTTCCTCTCTTCTGAAGTAATAAATATTTTCTGGCTGTCCATGCGAAAGCTTGCCACCAGCTCCCAGCACGTTGTGGCTGTGCTGGGACATTACTGACACCATTAACCATCTGTTAATTTGTCCTGGCAAATGGTTTTGGCAAACCTAGGGGTTGATAACATGGATTGACTGATATTGCATGTACTGAAGGCCAGCCAACACACATAGTTCAGTCCTTATCTCCACAAACCCAGGAAGTGGACACATTTGAGCTACGCTGGGATGGATCTACAGCATGCACTGATTCCTTAGCTGGGGCTGGGACATTGCTATTATGCCCAGCCATGCCAGGGCCAATGCTGAGAAATGAATGGTGAGGAAAATACTGCTTGGGTCTGTCGTCTAGCCTGTTTAAAGAAATAAATGCATGTATAAGTGTAGGCAGCAGCACTACACTAAGAGCAGCAACACAGCTCTACTAAATTGGATGAAAATATCCAGTGTGACTTTGGACTTGAATTCTCTGGTTTCAAGAGAGGACCAAAACTTAAAATGTTATTCTGGACAGCAGCCTTATTATGAGGGAAATATGTGGCGTGAACATAATATTAGTGCTACCCAGCTGTTCCTTTTGCCTCTGTCTTCCATTCTGTAAGTGCTTATATAGTAACATAACACCATGAAATACATGAGAAATAGCTTAAGGGTGTGACTGGTAAAAGAGTATGCCAATACACCAATTTTCAATAGTAGATGAAGGCCAGAAACAAGAAAAAGAAACAGAAAGTTAAGGAGAGATTTTGGGAGAATAGAGCCCGTGCTGCCCTATCAAAACCAAGAAGTGAAATATTATTTTGGTTTAGGTGCCTTTTAAATAAAATAATTTCTAGTATACTGAAAATCTGGGACATCCAAACAATTGCATGCCTAAATGAGTAGAAAAAGGATGAAGGATTCAGCCAAAACAAGATGCAAGCAAACCCTGAATAAGGAGATGTGAACTCATTTCCTATGGCTCAGAAGTCACAAAATAAAAGCAAAACATATTAACATGTCTCTGCAGTTATTTCTCTCTACCATCCCCAAAGACTAAACAGGCTATGAATACTTCACATGCTCATCCCAGACAAAGATATACTTTCTCAACTACGATAAATATGAAAACCAGCTTGAGATGGTGTGATGGTTTAACACCTGCTGGAAATTAGACTCCAAACAAGCCACTCCTCTTTCCCCTGCCCCTTTCAATAAGAGACGGACAAACGCAGAGACAAAACAATTTACTGAAAGCAAACAGCCTTGGAATAAGGAACTGATCCCGAAAACCTCCCTAACGGAGAGAGGGAGGAAAACATCGCACTTCTAGTGGTACATTCACCATTTCTTCCCCCCTAAACCGCTCCCTCAGCGATGATGTGGGTAGCATAGAATAGGACCCTGGCCATGCCCCCTCTTTGCATCCAGAACAGGTGGATATCTATGCAGGGATTCAATCTAAGATGAAGATATCTAAATTAATAGGTGTCTGTAGGCACATCAAGTGTCTCATTCTTTGTTAGGGTCCATGGAGGTAGAGTTGTAGAGAGAGCAGCTCATCCTTCAGCAGTGACCTACAATGAAATTCAGCTGCCTAGATATTGATGTCAAGCATTGTCTCAGTTGGTGTACACTACAATACCTGGTTCCCAGTTCCCTTTCCAGAGGGATGCAAGTCTCATGTAATCTGTGTCCCTCAGTAGGTATAATGCACTTCCCGGTGTGTCTGAACTGGCACTAGAGGACTACACAGAGGTAGCTGAATCCTGCCCATAGTACTTGTTCAACTAACTCACTCCACTTGCTGCAAAGGAAACTCCAACATATACAGCACACCTAAATACCTAAATGGGAGTCTTGAACAGAATCCTGCCCCAAAAGCTGTTACAGGAACTCTGTATATGATAAGAAGCATGTGCTGTACAATAGACTCTTTGCTATTAGCTGACATGGGTAGATGAATTATAAAATTACATTATTTCAGCTGAAAGATTAAGACTAACTGAGATGCAATTGCATAAATAGCCTTATTTGGGATGTATCCCATGTTTTATTTTGGGTGTTAGAGGTTTCAGAAGCTTCTAGATTAAATAGAGTTGATGTAGTAGAACAAAGTAGGATAACTCAGGTTGGAGAGATCTCAGAAAGTCTATAGTCTCATCTTCTGCAGGTCAACTGAGGTCTGACCAGGTTACTCATTCCCTTATTTCATCCAGGTCTTGAAAACCCCCAGGGATGGAGACTGCTCAATCTCTTTGGACACTCTGTTCCAAATGAAATAGAACTCCAAGCAGAACTCGGATACTTTGTGTGCATCTTTGAGAATGTTATTTAGAGCTTAATTTTCAGGAACACGTAGACATTGCATGCAGTCCTGAGGAGGCTGAGTAAGAGGAAGAAAAGGATTTAATTAGACATCCACAGAAACTGGCAAGTTATGAGCAGTTTTGCAATAAGCATCATTGATAAGATCACTCTGGATGCCATGTTCCCATTTCAGGACAAGAGATAAGAACGACTTCACAACAGATCATGATATGTACAATGATGAGTACATGACACCAGATTCCACCTTTGCTCCGTAGTTAGGACTGCATGGTGTCCATCCAGCTTCTTTCAGAAAATTAGGTTGCAGATACAGAAAAGTAATTTGGGGTTAGAAGAGTGAGAGGGAGGAAACTAAACCCAGAAAGAGGAAACTAAATTCAAAATATCTTACCAGGAATATTTAAACCAGACTGAATCTTGGACTCTCTAGAGCCAACTAACACAATCCATTCAGCAAAGAAGGCACTATACCATAACTGGGGAACAAATGTGGGTTTACAGTGATGTCCTCTTTAATCATCTGCAGGTGTATTAGATCTTTTCTATTCACAGTAGGTTTTATTTAAAATGTTTGAGATGTGTTTTCAACAAGGCCAGTGATACTTAACCACTACCAAAAGGCTTTCTGAGAGAGAAACAGGTAGTTCCTATCTCACCATATACCTGTCATGTTTAATTTTGTCATTTATAAGGTCAGAGCAGTATATGCAAAAAAGCCCCCAGTACCAAGAAATCATACTCACATGCATCAAAGTAGTTTAGCCAGTTAATGAATTGTGGAGATGTGTTCATGACCAAATAACCAGGAACTTTAGAAGTAATTTAGTCAGTTCTAGAAACAAATTGGGTTTGGCACTTTACACAATTGTGTAATGGAATGTTTAATTAAAAATTAAGCAACTTGTCCAACCTTTGTATTTCCTGGCTCTGATTTAGCTAGGTTTGTTATATAACCTTTCCTTTATGAGAGCAAATTACATTCTGTCTGCTGAACTATGGAAACTTTTCCCACATCAGCTGTGGAGACAGAAGCAAGGTCACCATCTCCTATCATTTTCTAATGGCCAAGTGTCAAAGGAACGTGGAAAACATAACCTCCAGGCCATGAAACTTTCTCCTCTGCTACAACACCTTAAAAAATGAAGGAATTTTTCATTTGAAAAATTGGGGAAACTTTTGTGTAGAGCATGAAAATTGTCAACATTGAGTAGAAATACATTTCTTCTTAATCCTTTAAAATCATGCACAAGACTCTCAATTCATTAAATCTGATCTTATGACTTGCAAAGTATGATACAAATATTCAGATCAATGTGGAATCAGCAGCTTTAGTTCTTAGAATAGTAATTAGCATTCATACTAGAATTTCCAACAGGAAGAATATTGTTTCTGTTTACCATTTGGGATCAGTGGATTTTAAGTTAATTTTCATATGAAGTGATGCAGTACTTTGCTGCAGGCAATACTGATTCAGTACACTAGGGTTTCTTTAAAGCTGTCAATCTTCAGAGCACAGAAAACACTTCTCTAATTGAGATACAAGCAAGCACTGATTTTTCACATTAGTTCTTGATTTCAGAGCTTGTTAGCTGAAGTAAATGAGGAAGAGCAAAGAGAGAAAAGGGAGATAAGAGCTACGGATAATAATAATAATAAGATAAATAGCATCTTTTAAAATTAAGTTTATTATTATTATATGAAAGTGGCAGCTGGCAAATACAATCAGCCCACAACACAAAATGAATATGGAATGGGAAACTGTTCCTCCAAAAGGTGCAGCATCTGTCTTCTCATCATCCATTCTCAGCTACCAGCTGGAGCAGAGAGGTGTTGCAGCTTGCTTCCTGTCACTTTAAGTCTTCTGGCTTTATAAAAGTTTGTGTACCCCTACTACTCCAGCAGTGAGTGCCTCCTTATAGATGCTGTACTACTTTTGTTACTTTCAGGCTGCATTTTAGTGCACCCAGACCAGGCATTAGGACCCAGCAGAGGTGACTGGGAAGAAGAGGGATTAGGTGAAACAACCTGACTCATATGAGAGATTAAAATACAAACAAATAAAGAATTGCTCACCGTGTCTTCCAACGAAACAATAAGGGCAATCAAATTAACCTAGAGGGTGGCTGGTCACCCCGAAAAAGAAGGTCGTTCTTCTGAGTGCAGGTGTAAGCTGTGTTCATTAAATACATATCCATCTCTTCATCAAGAGATTTTTGACCTGCAGGGTGCTGAACATTCAAAGAGTATCCTGATGTCCTGGTAATCTGGGCATCTCCCAGTGGCCATCGGTGGCAATATGATGCAGAATCAGATGGACTGGTGTAGTCATCCTTTCGGTTCTCCCTGTCTGTATTTCCCTCATGTTAAAAATTGCTAACAGCCTTCAGATTCCCTCTTTAATGCTCAGATAGGTGATCCCTAATAAGTAGCAGAAGACGAAGAGCAAATACACCTCCTGATTGTAATTTTCCACTGTCGCTGCTAGTAAGAGACACAATATGGCCCAGTATTTCTCCCTTAAGAATAAGCAAAAGAAAATGGACACTCTGACCAGATATATTCTCCTGAAAGCAGAGAGCTTCAGGGCTTAAATGAATACTGATGAACACTGAAGTGTTCACTGAAATCAGCTGATTTTTCCTGTGGAAAATATCCCAGGATCTTGTATGGGAATGAAAACAAAGATCGTGGAAACCATGACTGCATGCAACTAAGTGAAAAACACTGAATTTCAAGAAAGTTTAGCTATTTAAGTATCAGCATAGCACTCTCAACTTTGAATGAAATCTTCAAATATTTTGCTGAATATTTTCAGTAAAGATTTCAGAGTCATATCATGGAGACAGCTAAACCTTAGCACACACTCTATCAAACCACAATTGAAATGTGTCTTGTACTCAATCAAATCTAACAAACGCGAAAAATCCCAGGTGGAAAAAAAATATACTTATGCAAATGTTCCAAAATTAGATGATTTTGCACAAAATGTAAAGATAAAATTATGGTTTTAAATGTACAGTACCCTACTGAAGATATCTTTATACTTGGTAATTATGTTCCAGTAAATTGGATCATTTTCAGCATATGGATAGTTACATGTGAGATCCTACTGCATTAATTTAAAGGTCATGGCTTCAGCAGAGAAGTGATTTCTCAGCATGTGTCCTCTGCCCTTGACTTTATTATGGTTTGCCCATTCTTAATATATCTGCTTATTAGCCTGGTATCCTTGCTGGTTATATCATGCATTTTTACAGCAAACATTACAAGTGAAAGGATAATTCTTCAGAAATGAAAATCTGGAAGTTTGAAATATTTATTGACTAAGGAAAAATAAAATCACTAAATATAAATTAAGGGGTATCTGGCTCTTACTATTTAAATGTGTTTGCACATATGTAGCTGTAGGTTGAATCTGGCTAGAATATTTCATTTGGCCTTGACTAATTTTTCATAACTCTCTCCTTCATAAAAACACATGAGAACTGTATTTATAGAAACACATAGAAACACATTTATAGCTGTATTTGTTAAATAGATTTAATCTGCTGATCCAACAAGTAAAATGGCAATTTTGAGAAAGAAAAAAGCAGCTGTTTACTCAAAATATAAGAGCATCTTAGTCTGCTGTCTACCTGCATTTTTAAGGATATTGATATTTAACATGCATAATGTAACTTGTAAAAATGTCAACCTCTGTACCATGTAAGTCAAAAGCCAACAAAAACTTACGGTATTTGCACCAGTCTTGGAGAAAAAAGCAAGTGAGAAAGGACAACAAAGCTATACATAGTCGCATTTTCAATAACAAGCCCTTTTGATTTGCTAGATGTTGGTGGGCTGAAAATTTTAAGGCAAGGCCTCTACTTATTTTTGGTTTTTTCGTAAATAAATCAAGAGAGCTGGTTAAATCTCTGCTACTCCTTTTGTAATTGTATATTTTGGAATAAAAAGCGTACCAGAGCAGTACTTCCCAGTTCTGTTATAAACTCCTGTGAAAAGGTCTTATTGTTATAAATTGATGTAAATTTTAGTGGTTACAGGGAGAAGAAATTTATGTGGTTATATGGTGTTTTATGCAGTTTCGTGACAAAAACAAAACTTAACAATGGATTTCACCTGGGTACTTTCACTCTGCAAATGGTTCAGGGCAACAGAAAAGAAAAGCAAGTAGACAGAAACAGTTCTTAAAATCAGACAGCTCCTTAAATCTCTATTTAATTTGGCAATTACATTTTGACTCTATGTGTGTTTGCAGAATGCATGATATGAAGAATGATAATAAACTGGGTAGTCTAGACTGAACCGTTATACAAAATGCACTAGGCAGAAGGTGGTAACGTTCCTATTTCTGCCTCTGAGTTTAGTCTTAGAAATCATGTATTACATTTTATTAAGATGTCAGAAAACTGCAGACATGCTCCAAGGCTTGCCAAAAAACTGTGCAATTTGGATTAGGTCACCAAAGAGCTTAAGTGAAAAGAACTGGATATGCTCTGTGGTCTTTTTTAAAGCTCAGAAAAAGTTTGCAAATGAAGGTTCTGTTAAGCAGGAAAACATAATGAAAGATGGATAATCAGTTAGTTGTATAAGGAACAGACAGTACTTGTAGGTAGAAAGTGTGTATGAAGAAGGGAGCAGGAAGACTAACATAAAAGTGAGAGATTAAGTTCATGATTTACTGACTAGATTGATAAATTGTCATACAAAAAACAAAAAAAAGGTTGTTGATGGTCAGAAGACATTCACATAACTACTACATCAGGCAGGTAAAAATCCAGCATTCCTTTGTACTGACACTTCAGTGCTAAAATAAATAAGCTTAATAAAAGTGAAAAATATAATCTCTTCATAGGAGTGAATTTGCTCGGTTTGAACTAACGATCTCTAAGGTCCCTTCCAACCCACACCAGTCTGTGATTCTATGATTCTTTGAGACTCCTATTAACTGGGAAGAAGTGGATTACCTGCTGAGTAAAGTGAGAGAAGGTGTTTTGGGGACTGATAGTTTGGGGGTTGATTGATCTCTCTACTTGATTTTCAGTGTGACCTTGAATTAGGTATCCAGGGTCAAATGAACTCCTTATGCTTTATTCACTGTTTTCATTAAAATGTGTCTTTCCCTTCAGTAAGGTAATGAGAATTGTTTTCCTCCTTTTAAGGCATGAATTCCTTTGGTTGAAATAATTTTTTTATTTTCTATTAGCTCCATTATCTTAACTGAGTTATATAAAATGTAAACTTAGATGCTGCTAGACTTGGCAAAATTTGGCTCTCTGCATTGCAGAATTTTATGCACAAAAATGATGGCAGAAATGGCAGTCTGACTCGGGGAGATACAGCAGGACTAATTCATTGGAGCCTTTAAAATGAAGTTTAGAAATGAGAAAAACCTGTGGGATCTGGTTTCATGCAGATACCGTAATAGTCTTTTTGCCTCCTAGATGGAGCTAAAGCACTTGTCTCCTGTATCTTGGCTTGTGGGATGGAGGAGAGCGAGTAACATGACAAATATAATTGTCTTCTCTTGTATTTCTTGGTTAGTATTACCTGCAATTTTTACATTCCTAAAGAACACATTTTACAGAATAAAAATTAAAAAGCTTGGTCTCCATTTTGCAAGGACAATCTTTTGTGAGTGTAAATCAGGATAAAGTTTACAGAGCCATTTTCTGCTTCTCTGCAGGCAGAGACAGTGCTGCTCACTAGATACATGCTTCAGCAAGCACTGCCAGGTACCCAGTTCAGCTTCCTGGAAGATTAATGTTCAGGTTTTTTCCTCCTAATCCTCATGAAGGATAGATAGAGGACTTCTGCCCCCAGGACAGAGACTGAACATACAGCCTAGATGAGACCTCTTCAGTGTTTATAAAGGAAGAGATGCCACAGTGTTGAAAGGCAGGAATTTGAAAATAGAACCCACAAAACAAGGTACCATCATGAGCTAAGTATAGACACAAAAGCAAAGCAAACCTTGCAGCTTTTTTTCATATGTGAACACAATTCTAATAAAACCTTGCAGAACCCCACAGGAGCGAACTCAACAGTGACATTCAAATCTATATATTCTGTTTCTGGGACGGTCATAAAATGTTAGGAAAAGGATATTCCTCTTTCAGAGTTCTAGTGAAACTTAAGTCAAGTCATAGGCACATAAGATCTCTGTGTGTGTCTATGCAACTCAGTACCAATCAGTATACTGAGCCATTTAATTTTCACAGCCTCATTTGTGGTGAGTGTCAGCAATTCAGTCTACTCTACCTACCCACATTTTGGGGTGATGAGACCAAAAGAAGAAATGGGGGACGCATATCAAAACAACCACAGGGTGAAAGTGGAAAGGGAAAAGACAAAAATTCTTCACACTCTACAGAAATATAGAAGACTCACAACAGATATGATCAGAGTCTAAGAACATTAAAAAATGAAACCATCATACCTAAAGAAGACATTTTAGGTTTAAAAAGAGGAGGAGGATGAAGAGGTGGCTGGTGTCCAGCACACCAGCTGCAGTTCAGTGTCAACTAGCCCCTAGGAAAAAGATCCTGGATATCTGGAAGAAAAGGTAATTAGTGAAACTACTATAGCAAGCTGGCAAAGCAGAGCCATTGGAGAAGAGAAGGTCAGACCCTTTCCTCTGGATTACTGGGCTGCTATCTATGCTTTTGGACTCATGAAACAAGCAGATCTGACGTGCAGCCAAACAGGCACTGCCGAATCTTTATGCCTGGCATCTGGCCTGTCTGCATTGCTTATGATTTTAATGGCATTAATTTATTGCAATATCTTATGATGATTGTAAATTATTTAATTTGATGCTTGAGGTAATTTTTAATTATTTAATTTGTATTTGTTCCCTTATTTTGCTGCCTAAAATAATCTATGACACTGATCCTACAATGACTTCCTTATTGGTGTACCTCTTTTCTACTGTGGACCTGTATAAAAAGTCTATGCATATGACAAGGAATTTTCTCACTTCTTGTAATTAAACAATAATTATCTATAAAAAACTCTATTTTTATTTTATTCTTTATCTTATTTGCAATCCATCTACAAATCATTGAAAAAGAGGTTATTTTAATATTTTTGAGCACTAATTATTACTAGAATCTGGTCGCTGAGCCTACTCTTTCAGAGCAATGTACTCTACACAGTATGTTTGTTAAGTTAATACATCTGCTTTAAAACCAGACGAGGCCGATATTTGGAGACTGAGGCCACAAGCCATAGGATTTTCCTGTAAGAGTCATACCTCAACTCCAGACCTCCTAGTTGAATGTTATTATGCCATAAAACAGCATCATGTGAAATTCAGGCTCCCCTTCACCATTTCAATATTTTTACTTCTCCAGGATGCCTAGGTATTGCAAAAGCACAACACTGATTAACAGCCGTATTCCCTAACAACTCCCTAGTTTATATACTGTAGAATTCTCTGAGAAGTTACTTATCAAAAATGAAAATATCCCATGGCCTCTAAAACGTGTTAATGTTCTGTAATTGTGTATTCTATGTTTTGGCATGGGACAGAATATAAAGCAGACTAAAATAAAGGAGCATTGTATAAGGCTTTAAAGAATATCTACATAGGCCACATTTTTTCATCCTCCTCTGGCAAAATCACTACTGAGTTCTTGGCCCAGTTCTCAAACACAGCAAATGCAGTTCATACCATCTCACAGACCTGGTAACACAGCTGAGAAAAACTCTTTTAAGTTGTACCCTCATGTTTGCATCTCTCCCAAGACCTATGTGTATGCCCAGATGTGCCTGAAGGATTAAAATCGCATTAGTGCATTGTATTCATTGGCATTCAAACAACTTTCATGAAGACATATATTGTCCCTGTGCATTGACAGAGCTGCCATGGAACCAGTTTGCACTCAGGAGTGTCATGGCAGGTTGAAGGCTTAGCTAAGAAACCAAACCCATAGTCTAATCTATCGTTGAGCACAGCTGAAAACAGATGTTAATTGAACTGCAATTACTTCAAAACAAGATTTGCATGTCAATTGAAGATAGAAGGGAACAACATGAAACTGATGGTCCTGGGTCGTTGAACTATCCAACCATAATGTCCCAGGAATACAGAGCCAACTGGCTTTGGCATTACTGCAGCCTCTGTGAACTGGAGCATCAAAATCCTAATGGAGGCAAAAGTAAGAAGGTATCAGAGGATTTCTTCATGACTGTTACTTGAACTTAAGCTGCAGCAAATTGACATTTAAATAACACACCTGTTCTCGTCCTAAGACGGATTCCTCCTGTGCTATTAGCTAGCTGTTAGGCACCACACATTTTAGCCAGACCTGCAAAAAAGGAAGTGTGATCCATGAGGAAGTGAGACAGATATGAGAAGCAAAGAAAATAGACAGATTGCAGGGAATGAGATCAGTGGAAATACTGGTTTTGCCTATTAAAATGCTACATGATTTTATCAGCTACAAACCGCTCTGGAACACAGATATGCCCATGGAAGATAGAGATCAGAAAATTAAGTTTAGAAAAGTAAATAACACTTTACAGTCTCAGGAATGATGCTTAGAACACTAACTGTGGTAAAAGTGTTTGATGAGAGAAATTGTAGAGAGATAATTGGGTGACTGTTTTGCCTTATCTTTTAAAACTAAAACCAAGAATCAGCAGAGACAGTAGATATGCTGCAGAGTTGGGCAATCTGGTATCCACATTGAAAATCAAGGAGAAAATCTTAATAACAGGTTTATTTTGTGAGGTATAGTAGTCTAGTTTCTAGGACAGTCTGTTGAGAGTAGGTAAGCTGTGCCTCCAAGTGTTAAAGACAATTGGCAGGAAAAGATCAAAATCATGGTCAAAATTATGATGCGATAAAACACAGGAAAATTTTATAGGCTCAAATGTGAAAAAAAATCCAGGACTAGAAGACAATAAAACTATATTGTATGCAATGACAAAAATAATAAATATTTTAGGTCAACGTGAAAATATTTTCAGAATTTTTTGGCCTCCTTTTTTTTTCTTTTTAATAAAAGAGACATTTTCTAACTGTGACAGTCACAGAGGGGAGTTATGCTCTGACAAAAGAAGTGGTTTTGGAATAGGACAGTTCCACCAGCTCACAGTGAAGACAGACAACTTAGTCACAGACTGCCAAAGGAGAAAAGAAGAGATCCTAAATAATTTTTGCTGAATACAAGGACATGAATAAGAGGCCTAATTCTATACATCATAATGCGCTGTGAATGGCATTAATACAGTGCATTATATTTTCACCTTTGATGAGCAGTTCCATGCAACACTAAGAAGACGTGGTACTACACACAGTAAAATAATTCCCAAACTCTAGAGTTGGCCAGAACCTAAGACATAATAATCAAATGAAGTTGCTGTCTTCTGTCAGCAAAGTGCTGCACCGTGGGTGGAAAAGTGTATCTTTAAGAGGATCCAGACAGTAATAATATCAGATTTAAGATGTGACAACGTTTAATTGATGTGTATTTCATGCCTAGAGATAAAATAATCTAAAAGGAAAGAGACAAACATCTTATATTTTGTCATGAACACCCATACAGGGAAAAATACAAAGTGTGTAAAGAATACTTTGGTCACTCATAAAAGCAAACTTTTCAGACTTGAGAAATCACAGCCTACTTTTTAGAAAACATTGTGATAGACCTTTACAGTTTTAAGGTCAAGAACTACAAGGTCACAACTATCAGCCTCTGAGAGCTAAATCATGCCAGCAAGAATTATGATAAGTATTGACAGCAGATTCTTCAAGTTGTAACATGCTGTTGTTTAGCATATGAATTAATGGGTCACAGTACATGCCAGCATATTGAAATGTATTTGGTACATAACTGTATTTGAAAAACAACTTATGACCCCTCAGGGTTCCCTATCAGCATCAATGGTCCAAGCTATAGACTAGTGTTTTGAAATGTGTATGAAACTCACTGGCTTCTTTCAAGTTCCCATGGTGCGACAAGTCCTAGTTAGGCTTGACCCCAGGAAGTATTATGCAGCCTGCAATCAAATAAAGGACGGGAAAGGTGTGGAAAAACTGGATCCTGGAGGGAGGAACACAAACTGCAGAAAGGAAGAGGCTGGAAGTGTCACTATGACATCAATATGAGTACACAGGGCTAATGGGAACCTACCTGCATCCACACCTTAATTTGGTTTTACAAGCACTGGCTCCTCTCATGTTATTATTCCCTGTGCAGCACACAAAACAGGAACACTCTGCCCACACACAGAGAGACGAGGAAGTCCAAATAGGATACAAAGATCTGAGACCTGGCCCCGATAGGCAAACAGAACTGAATGTGGACAAAAGTTCATCTTCATCATTGAGATGGAAGACAATGGCTTCTGAGGTACAGACATGAGATAAGCCAATGGCTTCACAATGAATACAGTGGTGATCCAGCTCAAATGGTAACATTTTCCTAAATGCCTTAGTGAATACAATATATAATATATAAATCTCAGATTAGCCCTAGGTGTTTGCTATATAAATATGGTGCACATAGGGCAGCAGGAATGTACCAATTACATGTCAAAAATTTCTGCTGCTGCATTTGCTCCACACTGCATCCTAGCACCTAAATACATTCAATAAGGCTGGTGCATACTGCCTTCATGCATCTGTCATTCTTCCAGTCCTGGAGCTGGCTCAACCATTTCTAGTTTGAATGCTCCAATATGCTTGCACAAGCAGTCACTTAATTCACTTCCAGCATAAACTCTACATTTTTAAAATCCATGTATTTTTCCTTTAAGAATTATTGGGGCAGACTTTCTCATAGCTATGTCATGTAAGAAACGCTAAAAATTGTATCGGAGTGAACTATAGTAAATGTAGCTATATTGTGTAAGAAAATGATATTCTGTTTTCACGAAAGATTATGTATCATTCTCCTCTGCCAATTCATTGTTGAGAAAGAATCTTATTCTTATGTAGCGCCCTATGTAGACATTAGGTTTCGGCACATATTTAATGGGAAATAGGGAATAATATGAGACTATTCGAGCAAAACCTTCAGGAATCAACAGCAGCACTGAGCCCTTCCTTTCTAGGCAATTTGTAGGACAGGGCAGTGCTACAGCACAGAATAGAACAGTATATGCACATTCCAACAGCAGATCCAAATGGCACGTGACATAACCAAAATGCTGATGGTCAAGTAAGATACCATTAAACAGATAACAAGAGGCACTCATATATTAGATGTGAACACCTTTTAAAGAGAGACTGTTTTACATTCTGACCTACAGTCTTCTTCTGGTATCACAGAGGAATTAAAATAATTTTTAACAAATTTCACTAATGAGAATTGGTTTAAGGGGCTTTTCTCCTCACTGCATTGGTGGTGAGAGAAAATTGGTAAGTAATTTAAGTGAGAACCATTCACCACATTGGGACATGTGCCTTTTCTGCATCACTGAGTATCTGAGTTTGAAAAACACAGATCTTCAGACTCTTCAATCTTTGTGAAAACTGCCACATGAATCCAAATTTTTGGCTTGAAGAGAATTCTTTTATTTTGTGGCAGTTAACTTGGTGTAAGGTAAGCATGAAATGCCCTTTAAACCCATCAGGTGACTGTTAGATACTTCTGCGTTGTTCTGATTTTGAAAACTTATCTCCAGATTGTAGTAAGAGAGCACTTGTTATTTCAACGTCATCTTCTACTTTTCTGTTCTGAATCAGTGTGTCCTCTTTCTGCCCACTCTACACATACTAGCATATATATATATGTATCTACAGAATTCTAAACACTCTTAACACAGACAACTATTAAAAGAATCCCTTGATTTTGCCTAGAATTTTTCTGAAGTTGATGGCATGCTATTTGAATGCCCCTGCTAGAACATTATGTTCTAGAAAGGACCTTGTTTAAAGTGGTGATTAAATTAAACTCCAGATATTTTCTATTGAAAGGGCATTTTGATTCATCTAGGTATCTTTCTGGAAGAAAGGAAATAATCAAGAATGGGCAAAGAAGGTGCTTATCTGAGACAAGTATTGTATAACAAAACAAGTAAAGGGGCTTAGGGCTTCAGTTTGCTGTAAAAGGTTTCAGTTATCCCTTTTGACTGTGGTGTCTGGAGAGTCAGAGGTAGACCATAAACAGAAAGAGACACACAGAGGTAAAGGATATGTCTGTGTCCATACAAGCCAGGATTCCACGTTACATTTAATATTTCCTGACCGCAAACAGGTTTTTTGAGCACAAGCTCATAGGTACATATAGAGATTGTCTCAACTCCAGAGATCTCTGAAAAGTGAAAAGCTGAGGACACTTGGCACCCCATCACATATGTAATATTTCTCTTTGTAAATAGATGGATCAAGCACAGGCAAAGTCATCAGCTTTTCTGCCACCATCTACCCAAAATCAGCTCTTCACAGGCATAATGATGGTTGTCTAGCATAAGAGCTAGTCAGGAAGAAGATATATGAAGCTGAAAACATGCTCACACATGAGTAGTAAGACTATTGTTACATGGTGCACATCTCTTCCCACCCCTCCTTTCTTAACTCCCACAACTTCTGTAGCTGTACAAGATGAGCTTTTTAAAAGAAAAAAAAATATATTTTCAGGTTTTTTATTCACTTCAGCTTGCTGATTTTTTAAATTATCTGACAAATGGCTTAACAAACAAGTTGCGTGTCATTTCAGTGGCACGAACACTGAAGGGAATGGCCTGGTCTTATATCAAGGGAGGTGTAGGTTGGATATTAGAAGAAGCTTCTTCACTCAGAGGGTGTTTGGGCACTGGAACAGGCTCCCCGGGGAAGTGGTCATAGCACCAATCCTGACAGCGTTCAAGAAGCATTTGGACAGTACTCTCAGGCATGTGCTGTAACTCTTGGAGTTTCCTGTGCAGGGCCAGGAGTTGGACTTTGATGATTCTAGTGGGTCCTTTCCAGCTCAGAATATTCTGTGATTCTGTATGATGGTAATCAGTCTTCATTATCCTGGAGTATTCATCATTTCAGAGATTCCACTTTAAAAGTCACCTTGATTCTTTTATCAGTAAGATAAGAAATGTTATGGCTTATCTCTTTGTGTTATCCTCATGACACACCTGGGCTTGAGTTTTATGAGCTGATGTGTTAATAAAATGAAGAACTGTTCAGTGTCTATCTGTGTTGTTTTAGAAGTCTTGCTGTTGTATTGCATTCTCTCTTTCCTTTTTATTGGCAGAGCTGGAATGAGCTATCATACCAGACAGGGCAACCTTGTCTCCAATTTGGTTGCTACTTAGAGTACAGCTTTCTCTAAGTTGAGAATAATAATTGTTTGGGAACAATTTAATTATAATTAAGGATGATATTTACACATTCCTTCCTGAGGCAGAACTGAAGATAAACACAGTCAAGAAAATAGCATGTGCTAAGTTCAAGAAGACCTGTAGTAGGGACTAAAACTTTTAATATTCATAAAGGACTATGTATTTTCCTGTGACATCAGAAAATAAACTGCCTTCTTTGGCAGAGCAGGCTTGTGGGTAGGGAGAGATACACACATGCCAATGAATTACACTTCTTTCATCTTCAGTAATAAACATGCCTGAGAAATATTGGAAACAGCTAACTTAGGTTAGATTTCATACCTCATGACTTAATTGAAGGCCTGTTCTTCATTCTGCACTAATCTTACATCTATTTCCATGGAGATGAAGGTTTTGAATGCATTCATCCCTGAATGACTTCCACTTCTTTGTTATTAGGCAGGTGTGCAGCATGCAAGACAATTACCCCAGAGAAATTCTGCCTGTTCACTTTGCTCCAATGAATATGAGCCTTTCAGGACATTTTGTAAGCTGCACTTTCAGGTGAGTCAACAGGGAGTATGCTTAAGTGGATAGCCATGCCCATAATCAAGAGGCTTGACTTCCAGACCTCAGAGTTCCCACTGGGTGTGACATCTCCGAGGAGAGCCTAAGAAAGTTCTGAGTAGATGAATAAAAAATGTAACTTTAGTGAATACCCTTTAATTTTTTTAAAAAAATTTATTTTCCACAGTCAAACCTTTTCTGCAGTTGTGCTGGTGTCATTACTATGGGCATGTTCTTGATTCTTCCTCTCCTTAGAGCTAAACATTTTGCACTGGAGAGACCTCCAGGTTCTACGTTCTGTTGTGAATATAGAAATCTACTAGGTCATTTCAGGGTAGATTCAGAGAAGAAATTTTAGAAAATAATTGAGCAATATCCACTTTGACATAGTTTGCATTCCTTTAAGAGTTTACCTTGCAGACTAGTTATTTATTAGACTTTACTGATATTTGTAGTTCAGATCTGAACTGGGTGTTTTTAAGAGAAATACTGCGATTCAAATAAATCAGTTCAGCACTTTATAAAAAGATCAAAGCATGTACTGAGTGTCTGTTCATAAACATGAAGATGTTATTACAGAGTACACAAAATTTCCCAGACAGATGTGATAAAATGAAGACTCCCAGCACATAATGAGTCATATTTTCTCTAGGGTTGAGAGAAAATATTCACAGCTGAGAGAACAGCAAGAGGGTATCTAGGTTAGCTGCGATTCAGAGAGAAACATGTGAGTTAAAAGCTAGATCAGTGGTGCTCTGGTCTCTGCTCCCTCCCCAGAAACCCATACTGGAAGGTGACCAAATTGAAACAGAAGCAGGTACTGCTGAGAGTAGAAGGAACACCGAGAAAATCCTCAGTTTGCCATTTGTTGTCAATTACCTGGGACAAAACAGATGTCTAAGGCCTAGAATTTTTCTGTTGGCCCTACTGAGTCCTTTGAAGTATTGGTAGGACTCACCAGCTGATAGCTCTAAGGCATCCCAGCTTTACTCCCATAAAACCATCTCACTGCTACGCATTTGACAGCTATACCTTAAGAATACTGAGCAGGATTTTAATTGTGAATATTATATAATTACAACTTCACACAAAATAACAACATTAACAGCAGTAAAAGAATATTTATGGATTATGGCTGTGAGTAATGACTTCAGCGTGAGTGATCCCGACTTACACAATGGTACAGTAATTCTTCTGTAAGGCACAAACACACATGAGACTTCTATCCAATCTCACATCACTGAAAGGCAGTAAAATCTCTGTGAAGGCCAGTGGATTTGTTCAGATGCAAAAACTAGTAGGAAGAGAAGCAGTTTTCTCCAGATCCTGTGACAATGATTAATATGCAATATTCACAAACAATGCCTGACAAACTTTGCACAATAGTTGCACATTTAAATATAATAAAACATTTTGTCTTCACTATTTGTCTTCTTTCCTGCATGCTGTTTGTAAGAGGTTCTGAAGGGTTAACCACATAGTTAGGAGGCAAGGAAATGCAGGGAAATGTAGCCAGCTGTTGAGTGAAGCATCAAGACATGAACAGGACAATTACTTGAGGCAGTTTTCCTGCCTAATACAACAGGAAACCTCATGTAATGGATATGAATTTTTAACAGGCGACCTTTGAAGTGACTTCAAAGACATCAGGTGATTAAAAAGATAAAGGGAGCAAAGGGAGAGGCCGACCCTGTGCCATAGGAGAGGCTGGGATGCAGGGAGGAATGGGCTGGGTTTTGCAGACAGGAGCCTGGCCAGCTGACATGCTCCCCAGCTAACACCATGGGCTAAAACAGCAGCCTCCCTCCAGGACTGTACTCTACTGCTTTCAGGCAACAAGTTCACATTGCTTTGTTTCTTAGAATATGTTCTCGGCTGCTGATGGTCTCCATCTCATGAGAGTGAATACCCTGACTTGCCCTACTCTGAGGCCACGGGGTGAAGGAAGGATCCCAAGGGTCTACTAAAACCAGGTTTAGGAGAGGTTGCTCATCCACTGGAACTGCATCTGGGGCTAACTGCAAGTTTTCTCTGAGGATGTATTGATAAGACACTAGCTGAAAGCAAAACTATCCTTTGGGATAAGTGCACAACACCTACACTTCACATCCCCTAAAAGTTATTCTAGGACATCTTTCCGCAGGATGATGATTAACACAGACCTGAAAAGGAGCAATATTTTCCTTCTATTTCAGAAAGCAAAGTTTAATGCAGCTGCTGTATCACAGCTGGCAATTACAGAAACATTAGAGATAAAACTAAAGGAAATTTCTGAAGGTTTTATCCATTACCTCAAAAACTTGTGAAAAATGTCATTATTAGCATATTTGGTACTAGCAAGCTAAACTTTTGAAAAAAACATGGCTTAGAAATTTTAAATGCCCGACTTGGGACTATATTGTGGCTGGAATATCAGTGAAGTGCAAAAAGCCTTTCAAACTATCTAAAACTAAATGCAAATTAGTTTTGTTTAACTGGCATGTCAACTAAGTTATTTAGTTAAAGGACTGTCTACTATTTGCAGAGAAAATGGAAGGACTAATTCATAAAGTTCCAGCACAAAGCAATTCTTTTCAACACAGAACAACAGTGTAAACTTTAAGACCTCATTTATTATTTGATTTCACTCGTGTTGCTTCATTTTGTACCTGACTACACAGGAGGGTTTTCTGTGGGATCTTTTCTGGGGTGAGAAGGAGGGAGAGTCTGAAATAATTTTGTGGAACACCTGTGATGTTCTGTGGAGCAACAGCAATTCACATGTCACAAGCTGAATAATGCTAAACTAAATCAGGAAACACTAAATACATTAAAAAAAGATCCCAGCGCAAACTTGTACCCACAGAGATGGCTTACACAGACATAGTCTGCAGACGATCAAAGAGAGTTATAAAACTCACAATGCAGCTTGCACACTAAACCCAAAGGTTACAATAAATAAATACTGGGCATCCCTTGAGGATACTCTCTCAAGGAAGAAAGATTGCCATGTGAGAAGAACAGCAACAGCTCCATATGCAGTAGCAGTTTCAGGCTTCATGCAGGAAGGGGGAAACTGAGGTTTCCCTCTACCCACCCTACATAACACCTTTGTGACTCCTGTATGCCATGCCAGGGACATACCCCACGCTGGCGGCTGCAGGAAGGAGTGAGAATGGGACACACTACACTGTACTGCTGTACAGAAGTGCAACTTCCAAAGCTTCAGCAGAGCCAGAATGATGCTGGGCTGCCATACGACAGTCAGCTGTTGTAAAATATCCCAAATCACAGAACAACAGACAAGAGATCGGACCATTTCAAGACGATACTTACGAAGTCATTCCAGTCAATCACACTTGGCTGTTGTTTATATTTACCCTTTTGTATATGCTGTCTTCTTTGAAAGTAAGTGCTCCTTTTTGAACTGGTTGGGCTGGAATTTCCACTTCCAGAATGACTGAATGCAGTGGTCAAGCTGCTTTTGAAAAGTTTTCCTAAATATTTTCAAGCCTAAAAATTCATAGAAATAGCTCACTCTGAAGGGGCAAAATGAAAACAAGGAACAAAAATGAGGAACAAAATCCTCCTTAAAACATTGGGAGCTACTGACAGAGATTTGGGGATTAATTTTACATCTTCTATCCTCCTTTCTGGGTGGTTGGTCCAGTAGCCCCCATCATCCTGCTTAGTTCCATGGTAATCACCAGCAGCCTTCTTCCTCCCTACAGCACTCTGGCTTTGCTCTCAGTGCCGTGAGGAGAAGCAGACACACAGAAGCCTAGCATTTGTCAGCTCATTTTTCTGTCTCAGCAGAAAGTGGTGAGAAAAAAAATTAACAGAGTGGAATTAATTCTACAATTTTTAAGTAATGTTACCTGAAAAAGCAACAAACTTAGAATTACTGTTTTGTTGCCATGGTAGATTTCTTAAACCAAAATCAAACATTCTAGTTTAAGGGAACCATTGAAACAAATACAATTATTGCAAAACAAGTCATGTACAAGACTTCTGAGTAAAAATTTCAGAAATCCACAGGTATTTATTTATAGCTATACTGCTGCAAGTGCTGCAAATTGTGGTGATCAATGTTAAAGATATTTACACAGCACAGTTGTTTCCATCTTTTTCACAAACCTGAAAAGTTACACCCAACGTATTCAATAAACCTAGCTGTAAGTTGTAGAAGTTGTTTCACCTAATGAAAAAGCAGGAGAAACTTATTCATCACTCTGTCCTGAAGGTTATAATGAGTAAAATTCAGAAAATTTTAAAAAGGGATACATTAAGGGGCATTTTAGGATTTTTTACTGTCTAGACAGAAAAGATGTGAGACTGCAGCAGCCAACTGTACCGTGGGCACAGGAGATGTATTGTATTTTGTCCCTGGTATGATGCAGACAGCTAAATGGAAGAGGGTTTTGGTTTTTCAGGGTTTTTTTGGTGGGTTTTTTTTGGTTGGTTTTTTTGGTTGGTTGGTTGGTTGGTTTTGGTTTTGGTATGGGGGGTTTTTTTTGTTTGGGTGGGGTTTTTTGTCTGTTTTGTTTTGCTTTTGTCTTTGTTTCTTTTCTTTTTACAGTGTAGTTACTATGTACAAGGAAGGCCAAAAATGGACCAGAAACTATACCAGCTAGAGTACCTCCAGCATAACACCCATTTTACTCACACTGACCCAAATTATTAAGCCTCAAAAGCCAGCCTGGTTTCTTCTAGACTAGAAAGTCACTGCAGACACATAAGCTGTCAGTATTACAATTTTCTGACCAACTAAATTCGGCTTTAGTCACCCCTAATGGGTCCAGATCTTGCTGGCAGAGAAACAATCATCTCACCTTTCTCACATTTCTGCCTTTAAAGTTTCTCAGTTAAGCTTTTCTCCTTTTTTTGCTTTCAAGGTACCTGGTTGGTCCATCTATGCCTGGTCTTTGCATGTCCCTGGTTGTTACAGGAAGTCTGCATGGAGCTGAGGGAGAACCAGTAGCTCCCCTGGATTGCCCCTGTAACGAGCACCACCGATGAAGATGAGCAATCAGGTAGTAAAACAGGTAAGGACAAGAAAAGAGGTATCTGTTGACTGAGAAATTAGGCCAATGAAAGAAGGAATCCTGCCTTTTGGTCCTTGTATCTGTCTCTGCTTCTTTATTTTAGCTTAGAGGACAAACAAAAGATAGAAAAATGGGGTTGCATGATGTGTTTAGAAATCAAATCCTAGTTGGCTATAAAAGAAACCTGTGTAAGAGCTGCTGAATCTTAATCTCTCACATGCTAGTCCATTACCTAATTTAAAAATACTGCCCATCCTGAAAAGCAGGACTTGGGACTGCCGTCTCTCAGGTGTAAATCAGCATGGAAATTGCCTCAGTGTTATTTAGATGTAGCAGCTGTGGGCTCTAGTATTAGCTGAAAGTAATGAATTCATTATTGACTGTGTTTTACAGCAAGCAGAAGTCTACTACTATTCAATCACACTACTTTTACTTTATGATTGGTTTGCAGTTTTTCATCTATAAAAGGAATATGCATCATGTCCACAAAAAGAAAATCTAAGCTAAAAACAGAACCAAAAAGATGCTTGAAAAACTCTGTCATCAGGTTGCTGTTTTCTGTACCCTTTTTGCTGGTGCTGATCCTTTTATGCCTGCATCACCACCATACTGAAAGCAAATTAATTGCATGTTTCCTAAGTATTATTTCCTGTAATTGATTACTAGCTAAAGTAAACCTCAAAGAACACTCCATTCTTACTTGAAGGTCAGTAAGGAACTATCTGCAAAACCAGGGCTGTTTGTTAATATGCACTTTATTCTGGGGCATTTTACTACCTTGTCAGATCAAACAAATCACTATTAAGTATTGACTGATTATTTATTTAATACTATAAATATTATGTGTATAAAAATATCACATAATCGCTTATCATATGAAGACTACTATCAGACTGGGACATTGACACTGAACCTCAGAAAGTGGGGGTGGTTTAAGTGCCAGTTTTGTCATCTCTTCAGTAACTGTGTCTATACTTTTGCCAACACTAAAGAACAGAGATATTTGAGCAGGCTGTGAACTATGGCACTTCAGATACTTTAGCAGTCTCATTATACCTGCAAAACTGACTGTAGCTTGCGTATTTCTCTGGAGTATCATTATGTATTGATGTTGATGCTGTGCTGGACCCATAAATGCATGGGTAGGGGTAGCAGTGTAAGGAGAGAAGAAATTTCTTTCAGGAAATGAGGGAAAACTGAGGACCAGGTCCTTTATTATGATTGTGTGTTTTTGATCTGTGAAATTTTCCTCAGACAAGGAACACCACAGACCAGACCTGCTTGAGACTTCTCAGAAGTGCTTAGAGGAATAGCTATTAACTCACTGTACTGATGAGGTCAGATTCCTGCTTCTTAGGGTTTCGTGTCGCTTTGTGTGCTTTCCAATGGAGAAGTGACAAATCACACCACTGGTTCCTGCTCTGGCCTCCTCAGCATTTCTCCCTGCCACAACAGTTTGCTTCCACACAAAAAGGGACATAAAAAATATTGATGAGAGAGACTTTTGGCTTTTTCCCTTTTTGTGATATTCAGGAAGATTGTTTCAGTTTCTCAAAGAGCCTCCCTGCCAGTAACAGCAATCTTGCTGAAGCCTGGTGTGGTCACTCATCAGCATCAAGACAAAAGGTTTTGGGACTGAATTTTCTAAACGTTTAACCCGACATTGTGAGTCAGAACAGGATACAGGTCTCCTACATCTAGGTCTGAGCTTCACACTCAAACTAAACATTAATAACAATTATAAGGAGGGTAGGGGATACATACAGAGCATTTGGACAGGAGTCCGTGCAGTTGCTGGGAAATACTAAAAATGCCAGGTGAGATATCCTCCTGCACTGTGTGCTAAGCACCCTGCTGGGATGGGGTCTGCCACACCTCTGCTGTTCAGCGTGGCCAAACTCTGCTCTCTGCTCATGAAAATAACAGAGGAGTCTAGCTTTTGTAATTTTCTGAGATTCGTGCTTAAAGACTAAAGGCACAGGTAAGCGTAGTGCTCTACGTGAAATGCTTGCCTGGACTTCATGAGATTTTTAGTTGCCACCTGATTTTGTTTGTCACTTTGAAGCACCGCTAATTTGGCTTGCTGCTGGCAGGGAATTAAAATATGCCAATGTACATTTTGGCTGCCTCAAGCAAATGGAGGGACTAATATCTCTTTCTGCCCTCTGATTCTTTTCTGCATTTAATTAAGATGTGCACACAAGTATAATGATATAAATGCACTGACCCACATTTCCTCTCATATTAACAGTATCTCTAAAGAGTTCAAGGGCATAATAGCTCTTGTTTCCCAATAAGAGGAGAAAGCATTCCATTATTTGTGAAGGAACATGCTAAAATATGCTTAATGATACACTTCTTGAAACTTGAGGTACATAAAATTTGCAAAGTCACGTCTCTTGTGTTTCTATAATTTTGGAACCCAAGGCAGTCATGGTATTGGAGAGAGTTATTTAAAATGCAAAGGAAGAAGAGCTATTAATTAATAAAATACTTTTGATTTTGGGAAATGAAAAATTAAAAGTAAAAAAATTGGGATTTTTTTACAATAAATAAAGAAATATACAATACTTGTTGCTCAAGGAAATGCAGGTGAAGTAAATGTTTTTTGAATTTAAACTGTCAGCTATCAACTTCATTCAAGGTCATGAGATTAACATTGTTATAAATAAGTGATCTGAAAAATAATCCAAACAAATTACTGGCTTGTTGACTGAATAAAATACTCCCTGTTAACCTAAAGATTATAGACTGTAATTTTTATCTACTGAGAAAGTAATCTCTTTTGAATTACAGACCATTATTGAATATACTTGTCTTTAGAGCTGATCAAGATGGAAAACAAGCTCATGTGAGAATGTATGCATGGATCTATAGATAACCCTCAAAATATTAGCTCTGTAACAAGTAATATGCCTCAGAAAAAAATATATTCCCATATAGATAACGCTTTTCTCAGAGGGGTGAAAGAAGTAATATGATAAAAGCAGTACTGAACAATTCTGTGAAAAGTGGGTTTGAGGAGCAGTGTAAGAGGAGCAACTTGAGCCCACAGGTTTGCAGCAGAGACATAAAATCAATAGATAGCGCAGAAGTCCTGTTACGAAAAAGTATGAGCAAGTATGAGATACAAATGTGCCTTCTGGTTTACTCTTATTTTCATGGGGTTTTTTTCTCTCTGGCCATGTTTGTGGTTTGGGTGGGTTAAAAAAAAAGGACGAAAATGCCTCAGGCAAAACCTTCATTCTGCTTCTAATCTCCTAAAGTTCAACACTTTCTTGTCTGAAAAGTTTTATTGCTTGAAGTCTGCACATTGTGTATGAAAAAAAGGAAATTAAGTTGAAAAAAGTGATATTTTGTGGAAAATCTGTTCTTGAAATCTGCAGAGCGCAACAAGCTTCCCTTTCACATCTGATGTCTTCCCAGCGAGAAGGATACTATTCTGGATCCATGATCTGTGATCCTGTCTCTGCCCAATCATTTGAAGCACCAAGGACGATGGCACAATCTCTTGAGAAATGGTGTGATCCCTCGGACAATGGCAGAGAGACACCACTGTGAGTTACCCAGCTGAAAAGAGGCTGTATACAATGACATTTCTCCAGAATATTCCTCCTACCACTAAGAATTTGCATTGCAGGGACTGTATAAGCCTGAGATGGGTGTCAACGAGGTAACTAAAACCCAGCAGGTTACTTATTTAAGTCAAGTAACCAGTGACAGATGCTGTCCTCCTAAAGGCTTTTTATGTGGCATAAGAAAAAAATCTGCTGCCAAACAGACTTCTGATCTTCCCAGATCTCTTTTCCTCCAGTTCTTGTCGTTTTTTCCCCCAAACCCCTTCTCTGATCAGAGAAGAAGGAGCAGAGGATATGAATCTTGAGGTGTGCATGACATCTTTACGACACTTCTCTGGCTGTTATGAGAATAAGTATAAGGCAACCACCTGCTTCCCTACGGCCTGTGTGGATTGCTGTAATGTTCTTGATTAGGGAACAATCATGAGGGGGTTCTGAGAACATCCTGACTCCAAGGTCTGTCTGCACCATTGACATCCACTTACAGGCTGAGTCCTCTGCATCACTTCGATGTAGGCATACAGGGACTCGAACAGACTTAAGAGCCAACTGCCTGTCCCACCTTAGAAAGCACTGAGATATTTTTGTTTTGATGAGCAAGTTGAATAGAACAATTGTGAAGACCGTGGCTAACTGATTTGAAACTGGCCACTGCACACACAGAGTAATGGTTAAATCATTTTTGTTGTTTAAGGGTTTTCTACTTACTGGCATTTATCACAGTATAGTGCTCCAAGTACTACTAGTCACTACTTCAGGATAAAATTACCTGGGTGTCACAAATACAGTGTGAAAGTTGTAATTTTTGAGATACATGGGGAAAGGCCATTTAGTATATACAAAGATCTGCAATTTTACAGGCACTTAATAGAATCACGGAATCAGTTAGGTTGGAAAAGACCTCTGAGATCACTGAGTCCAACCTATGGATACAGACTTTATCAACATTTTAGTTTGGAATGTGCTTGTGCTAAACAAGACCCAATCTGCACACCTGGAAATGGACTCTCCAAGTCACCATATTATTGGTAAATTCAAGGCAGTGGAACTGAATGGAAGTAAAACAAGGAGACATCCATGTCTGTACCCACAGCTACTTTGGCATGCAAGAGCAGTGAAGCCTGGGGCTTCCCATCTGCCAAAAGGGGATGACAGCTCTTACTCATCTACAAGGAATTCTTGGATAATCAAATAATTCTGCCGTAACTCCAAATATCCTTGTTTTCAGAACAGTTTTGTCAAAAAGCATCACATTTTAACTTTCAGTAATGACCGGCATGCAAGTACTTTCCTGCCAGAAACCCCCTACTCATACATTCATCAGTCTTGTCCTCATTAGGATATGGTCATACCTTCCTTCTCAATCCGACTGATATGTCCCAAAAATGAAAAGGGTTTTGTTTTTTTTTTAATATATTTACCTAGTCATGCTGAAATGCTGCACACACAGTTGCTGGCAGGGTAAGTTTATGTTTGTCCTAAATGAGGAACACATGAAGGAAGGGAGACGAGGTAGTAATTATTATAATGACTTCTGTGTGTGGGAACTGAGAAAAGACTTGAGCTCAATGAACCACGATGAGTTTTACTTAAATTACAATGTAAGTGGAAGTTCCTGTACAAGTGGGAGCCTCAGCATTATGCATACAGGTATGTGCATGGGTGCCTGCAGACACTACGCCACAACCCCACAGAGTCTTCATACGTGGTAAATGAGTAATCACCTCGATGTTCTATAATCTTTTATAACTGAAAAAGTGCAAACTTCCTCTTTCTCTTCATGTCCTTCTTCCATCAAGTCTAAATATAGACCATAAGCTGTTCAGAAAGGCTACTATGTTTCCTACTGTTTTTCACAGGCACTGAGCAAATATTTAGGATTCAAAATAAATTTCTCATGAGCTATCCCATGGTACAACTCATGCATAGAGCTGTCAGAAGTTAATTCTCACAAGCCATGTGATGGGAAATTATTTTTTCAGTAGCAAGTACAATGCAAGAGATAGGCAAACAGATTTCTGAAGGATGTTTCATTTAAACAGGGAAGAGGAAATTAAGGCAAGATAGGAGGAAAAAAACCACTATTGAACCTGACACTACTAGCAAGGCAGAATTAACAGGAAGGCAACCAAACCCAAAATATTAGAGCAAGGGAGTGACAGAAGGCTCTGAAAGAAAACATGGGATACTAACACTGTGGACCTTACCCTTCTACATTTTTGATCCCACTTACTTTCATTATATTATACCAATATTTTACTCCAGATATTTTATTTTAGTGATGTTGGCTTTGGTCCTTTCTCTGTGGTTTGTGTGACCTCTTGGTCCCACAGGTGCAACAGTTCTGCAAAGAGGATGCTACCACAAAGCAGCTTTGAGACCTCAATTTGTAACATTTCACTCAACATTTCTGATGTCAGCATTTTTTAAAAGATATTCTAAATTTTGAGATGAGAAGTGTTAATAACAGTATGAGCCAGTGAAGAAATGAACACAGAAATGAGCTGAGCTTTAAAAGAAACATTTTATTTGGTAAAAAAAAAAAGTAATAAATTATTTCAAGGCAATTTTGGGGTTTTATTTGTACATACACAGTATATCCATAACATAGCTGCTATGTAATACAGGAATTCCATCTTAGGAAAAAAAGTTTACATATCAAGTAGTTTTAAATGAAACCAGCACAGCCCTTTACATCTGTCAGTACTGAAACCAGTTTGATGGAATTCCTTTCTCATGCGCCCCACCCACCAAAATTACCCAGGAAAATCCATTCTGGGTCTTGTGTATTTGTAGCATCCCTCATGCTTCTTTTGCATCATCTAGGTTAGTGTCTCTCAGCTTTTTTTAATCAAATAGCACCTGATTATTATGTTTCCTGCCATGTTGGTGCACCACCTTTCATTTTTAACTGGTAAAATGTTCAACTGGTAAAATGTTATGAATATTCACTTGCGATTTCATCTTCTGATTTTACTTGTTTCCTTTGCTGTATGTGAACATATCTGCAAATGCTTTTTAGTTTTGTCTCTTTGTTTTTTTAGTAATTCAAATTCACATCCATATCCTCTTTTGAAATCTTATGGATCATTACAGATTCACTCACTATGCTTTATAAGAATGATATAAACACTGAAATCAGAATAATATTTTCGCACCAGCATATGTGACATTTGAAAGAAACATATCAGACATGATGTCTAAATGTGGTGTTGCCGTGGGTCAAAATTAGACATGACCCAAACAAAACAACAAAAGTACATAGTCAACAGTTACCCACAACACATTACATAAGATGCACTGAGAGTTTTATACCAAAATCTAACAAAACACGTATGTTTGGTATGCTTTATCCTGGGACAGACTAGTTTAAAAATCTAAGCGTGTTTTTAATGCCTCATTGGAATAGTTCTTCAGAGTAATATTCAAGAGGTTGCGAAGCTGTAGACGATCAGCCTGAATTTTGAGTACGTTGATTGCTAAATGAGGCAAGAACAGACATACAATAGACATGCAGGAGTCCAGTGTCTGAATGCTAATTAATTAGTTGCATTCATTTCTCAAACACAATAAAATATTGTCACTGGTGCTCAGTCTTTCAAATATTTCTACTTCAACTGTGTTCTGGAGAGAAAAGAAGCAATTTTTCTCCCAGCTGTACTTACATATGGAAGCAACACTATCAAAATAAGAATGTATCATGGCCCTTGCATCAGAAATGATTAATTTTTCCCCCAACTATCTTTTGCATTAACCATTGAATTTTTAGATATTTTAACACATATGGTAAAAGAAAGATGCATAGCCTTCAGAGAAGCTTCTTCTGAAGTGATGTCAAGTAATTTTTAGCAAACCAGATTCTCCTCCAGAAATACACAGAGAGATTTTGAAAAAATCCGCAAAGATATATATAACAAAAAAAAAAGAAAAAAAAAATTGTTTATGTCTTTTGGAAGAAGGGACAGGCAACTCAGGACAACTACAAGGATATTGTGAAGCTTTGCAGGGAGAAAATTAGAAGGGCCAAAGCCCATCTGGAACTTAACCTGGCCACTGCCATAATAGACAATAAAAGAGCTTTCTATAAACACATCAGCAACAGGAGTGTTGAGAAGAATCCGCATCCTTTCTTGGATGTGGGGGGAAACATAGCCACAAAGAATGAAGAAAACACTGAGGTACTTGATGCCTTCTTTGCCTCAGTCTTCACTAGTAAGACTAGCTGCTCTCTGGGTACCAGCCCCCTGAGTTAAAGACAGGGATGAGGAGCAGAATGAAACCCCCATAATCCAAGGGGAGATGGTTAGATACCTGGTACGCACACATGTCTAAGGGGCTGGATTGGATCTACCCAAGGGTACTGAGGGAGCTAGCAGAAGTGCTCACTGAGCCCCTTTCATTTACCATCAGTCCTGATTAACTGGGAAGGTCCCAGGTGACTGGAAGTTGGCAAATGTGAAGTCAATCCACAAGGACCAGAGGAGGATGCAGGAAACTATAGGCCTGTCCACTCTGACCTTGATCAGGGACACCATTTCCCACACCATCTTCCTGGAGAAACTGGATGCTCATGGCTTGGATGGGTGCACTGTTCGCTGGGTAAAAAACTGGCTGGATGGTCTAGTGGTGAATGGAATTAATTCCCACTGGCAGTCAGAACAACAGTGTTCCCCAGGGGTCAGTGGTGGGGCAAGTCCTGCTTAGTATCTTTATTGATGATCTGCATGAGGGGATCACATGGACCCTCAGTCAGTTTGCAGATGACACCAAGTTAGCTGGGAGCATTGATCTGCTGGAGGGTAGAAAGGCTCTGCAGAGGGATCCGGACAGGCTGGATCAGCAATAGTGTGGCCAGCAGGACCAGGGCAGTGACTGTTCCTCTCTGCTTGGCACTGGTGAGGTCACACTTTGAACACTGTGTCCAGTTCTGGGCCCCTCACTACAAGAAAGTCATCGAGGTGCTGGAGAGTGTCCAGAGAAGGGCAATGGAGCTGGTGAAGGGTCTGCAGCACAAGTTTTACAACTCAATTAGTCAACATCACAAAAGCAAAAATCAGAACTACTAGCTTTGCTTAACAGCAAAGGAGCTCTGTTCTGAGCTCTCCAAGAGCAAATGTTTTCTTCCATCCTGTTTCCAAGTACAGAAAAGCATTCTCAGAACATGCAACATCTTTGGTATCATGTCAAAATGCGAAAATTGTAGACCTAACTGTACTCTTAGAGTTGAAAATTATGAAAGATTTCAGACCCTATATAAAGGTACTCAGACATCTATCTGTAAGCACCTCTCTGAGATAAAGAATGAAATGGCAAGACAGCCTTCTGAGCATTGCAGTCTCTTCTCTTGTCACTGGGGTGCTAATGGAATATGTACTTATGCAAGTGAAGACAAAATTGGACGAACATGTTTCAATTACCCATGAACTACTGCAGCTTTATGTTGCTCTAACTCTCCGGACTTAAACGAAAACGAACTAAAAAATCCCTAAATACTGTGCAATACAACATTGATACGGGGAATAAATTACACTAAGTACCACAGTAACCTTACTGATCTCTCAGCATTACACAGTTGCAAAGCTACTTGTTGGTTGTACAGCTTACCCCACACAATGTTACAAATGAAAAAACATATGTATTTATCATACAGCTTAGTAGAGTCAATTAAAATTTTATTTTTACATTGTCCTGCAACAGATCTTGGTACTATTTTTTTATGATGTCTTATAAACCATGACATTTTTTAATACATTTCAGAAAGCTGAAAAATGATCAAACAGTTGTTGTCCTCAAATAGTAATTTTTCACCTATGTGCAAACAATTAGTGCCTGATAAGCTTTTTGTTTCTCTCAAGGTTTGTCACAAGTACTACTACCCTCATTTATTGGACAGCTGGCAACTTTTTCTTGATTTATAACCTTTCTTCACATCTAGTTCGTGCTTGTTAGCATGAATAAAGAGTGCAGTGCAAGGTCATTAACAAAAGGACAACCAACCATTTTGCAATCTGAGAAGCAGTAAAAGCTGTTTATTACGAGGCTGAAGAAATGAAGCAATTTATTCACTGTGTATTATGACTGTGTGCAGAGGTAGTTTATTTATGACACAAACTGAATGAGCACTGTATGAAGAGCCTGCATCTCCCAGCTGCACTGCCCTCTGCTTCTGACAGTGCTCCTGAGGGCCACACTCAGCACTGCCTAACTCTGACCAGCTTTCACAGAGCTGCCCTCAGAGATGTGTGACAGTGCTAATGGAGTTTCATTTAATGTGGGAATGACACAATATTTCTTATGGGTTTCACAGCTCCCAAGCCATGTGGCCACATGACCGTCATGCATGGCAACAGCTATTACTTCACAGCCTTACAAAACTGGGAGTGCATTGGGTGTGTGCAGAGTGGAAAACCTGTAACGCGCAAAGCACATTTAGGACACACTGAATGAAATGCATCTCTTTGGAAAGGCAGAAACATCAAGACAAGCTTTGGGAAATACAAACTCCAACTTGTCCCTCCAGGAATCTGCACATCCTTTTTAATTGCTGATACAAGTTTTTTTTTGCCCCCAATATTTTCCTTTTTATTTTATGGACAACTGGGTTCCCATGGAGACATGAGGTAAATCAGACAGTATTGGTGAACATTTTCCCACTAACACAGGTTCTGGAGGGAACAAAGGAATACTTGGTCCTTGCAGCACCTGTGGATCTCCCTAATGTGCTTCCCAACCTTCAAAGCTGTAGCTGCAGGCAGGGCATCAGGCTGCTCTTCCCATGGTGTCAAGCAGAGCCTTATCCTCCCCAAGCAGCACTGGGTCTTGTAACATTTCTAAAATAGTGATGTCAGTACATAAAGTGTCTGATCCTACTTCCCCTGAGGTCTGTGAAATTCATTTCAATTAACCTCAGATCAAGCCTTAATGCAGACCATTCCTAGGCGGGAACTCTGAGAAGAGATCTGAAAATGAAAAAAAGCTAGCTCTACAGAGATTTTTTTTGCACTATCAAGTCTATGAGCAGGCTCTTCACTGAAGGCTTGTAATCTTCTGTGCAGGTAAAAAACAGCAGTATATATCTACAAACATATATGACTTGGTAAATTGAAATATCTGCCTTATCAGGACTCTTTAACTAGCAATCTACTTTGAAAAATACAGTAAAATATTTCCAAATTGCATCAGTATAGATTTCCCCAAGTTTATTACTGTCACTTCAAAACTTGACCCAAGTCCCTTGTTCTCCCTCTCTCATTTCCTTCCCAAATATAGTTCTGCCTACAAGTGTATGCCAGAGATTAGAGTACGAAGGAAAACTAAAGATCTTCCTAAAACTACCCCTATCATTTTTAGCACCACCTGCACTTCAATTCAGATACTATCCTGGACAAATGTCTGACTGACTAAAAATCATTAAGTGTTTTTAAAAGTACAGTATGGCATTGCTGTTGGCTGCGTAGCTGTGGAAGTATGTTGTGCCTATGTTGAAAACATGCCTCGAGTACTAAGACACTCCTTGTCTTGGGTCTGAACAGGTTACCTCTGTTGGAAGAGAATATTTAAGTATAAATGTTCGTTTGGGAAAAATACTAACTATGGCATTTCATCAAGGAGTGAACAAAGTTAGCAGTGTTCACCAAGAAATTTATAAAATCTTTTGTGATCACAGGTAATGGAGAGACCTAACTTATCAGCAGAGGATTGAGATGCAAGACTTTGTCAGTCTCCTAAATAATTAGCACCCCACAATGAAACAGTTACCGCTATGATGCATGAGCCCTCATAAAGTTGCCCGAGAAAGAGCTTGAATAAAAAGCTGACACTGCTTAGTTGAAATCACTGACAGTAACCACGGTGACTTCATGGGAACCAGAGAAGATTCTCAGTGAGAAGTAGATTTCCATATAAAATCTATTCCTAGCACCACAGGTAGATAAGACAAATGAACTTCATCCCACTAGTGCATGAAATGCCTTTTTGGTATTTCTTTCTAAAGAATGATGCCAAGACCAAGTCATGGTGGACTCCTCCATAGAACTCTGTGTGACCTTTCAGATCTATGACTGAACTTGTCTCCTAAAACACTCTCCTGAAACACGAAGATCTGTATAAGAATTCTAAGCTTTCAGCTGCGAAATTTAAAAAAATTCTGAATTTGGAACAAAAATGTCACAGAATATCTTGCAGCTAAATGGTTATGGAGTCCTTCTTTGAGACAAACTTCACACCCAGGACGGGGTAAGCCAGTTGGATGTTCTGGCTGCACACTGCAGATGAGAAGTGGATGCCAAGGTGCTGCCCAAACACATCACCACACCTGTTTTTGTAAGCACTAACCTGTATTCACCTATTTTCGAGAAATTTTTTATGATACAGAGGCTCAGATAAACCAAATGTGTCCCTTACACTGCAGTTAGGTGCCTCAATCCCTCACTGAAGTTTAACATCTACTATCACCCTTCACTGATACTTTCTTTGGCTTAGGAAAGGTGCCTTATTTGATGTGGTGATTTTTACAAACCTCACTTTTAGCTGCATAATTCCTCGTGGGCTTGTAATGGTCATCTTAACATAAGGCCTTTAAAGCCATAGTTGCAAACAGATCTGGCAACATTTAAAACAGACTGCTGCATGTGAAACTCAAAAACTTACCTGAGAAATGGAAGTCCACAGAAATTTTTTTTTAAACACCAAATAGAAAAATGTAGTAAAAAAGCTTTTTAAAAGAAGACATTACAGAATACTGGCACGCTGCACAAATGTAATTAACCCATTGAAATTTAAACTAGTTGTAGGTTATGTTCGAGGCACCTTTTTTATAAATAGTTTTTTTAATGTTCATTCTACATTCACTCTAGTTTAACCATGTAAACAAGTCTGTGAAAACTCAGATTAAGGTCACTTTCAAATCTGTATGCCAAATACTTCAGAAAAATATCATATTACACAGAAAATTCAATAAAGTAAGATAGATCCATCTGCTGCCCAAACAGTTCAATAGATGCTATGGGGTAAACTATTAACAAGACGAAACCTAAAAGAGGTTTTCAAAAATTAAAGATCAGTAACATGCAATGCATTAACATTTGTGTTTATCATTTTAAAGTGTACATAAATGCTGAAAAAATACAATTCACTATTCCTAGTGCTATCCTATTTTTGACGGGCAAATCTTTGGAAACAGTATTATCTGAAGTTTAAAAACATCCCCCATCTTTTTTACCCCATACTTATTAATCTTACAATATGCTAGAATGTATTTTCTTCACAAGGAAAATGTATAAAATTAATCTTACAATATCAACACTATAAACAACTTCCTTGAGACATCTTCTGGACACAGAATTTCTGTAAAGATTTAAGTACAACAATTCGAGAATAATTATTTTTAAAAATATGTACATTCATTCCAATGTCCTAGACCACAGAAGAAATCCAAGTAAGCTCTACAAAAGTTAGCCACAAGTCTTTGTCCAGTTAAGATCATGTCCAGCTTTGCCAGTCTTGCTGTATTTCAGTATAATCAACAAAATTTTTACTTGTTTTTGTGTAGGAAGTTCCCAAACTTTTGCATAAATCCTCTCAGCTTATTTTCATTAGGCTGCAGTGGGTGGTAAGCAGTTGAGTTGTAGCTGACCATGTGATTACTCCTGCCGTAATTAGTGCCTAAGGTCTTGCTTTTGATATCTGATAGATGTGAACTGCTGTTGGCTGCATGTCCTGCAGGTTGGCTGGCATTTTCCATCTTACAGAACGGCTCAAAGCGACTATAAACACGCCTTTCACTCAAACGAGATCTCAGCTCCTCTTGGTGTTTTGAGCTTGTCAGCTGTGGTGTCATTGAACTTGCTCTTTGAAGAACAGAAACAGGAGCACTTTCAGAAGTAGTATTTGTGGATATTTCCTTTGCATCTTGATACTGAATCTGTTCTGTATTAAATCTTGGGGTAGATGCATCTCCTGCAGTTTCTATGAACTTAGTTTCAAGGGGGCACAGGAGAGGACACTTCTTACTGCTCTCATCAGATGGAGGTTTTGGAGATTTTGGTGACTTTGGAGACTTTGGAGACTTTGGAGATTTTGTTGGACTCCCAGTGACATCTTCTTTACTTCTGTTCAAACTACCTTGAGAATTTGATGATGAATTTCTTTTTCTCCTGGGGGAAGAATCTGTCTTATTTTCAGAAATCTTTGGTTTTTGATTCTCATCTTCAGAAACCAACGTGTCAGAACTACTACACATTCTGTAAAAGGCAGGACCTTTGTTTTTTGATAGGTTTTCCTTCTTGTCTGGTGTGAGATTAAGAAGTGACCGCAGTTTCTGGGATCCTTTCTTCAGAAAACTTGGGGAATTCTTACTTTCTTTCTTTGACGTGCAATCCTTACTAGACTCCTCCCTGCTGGCTTCAGTGAGAGCCGCCATGGAGATTGCCTTGCTAGCAGTCGGGCTCTTTAGCTCTCCTTTCAGGTCCTTTTCCCCCTGTGGCAAGTGGTTGGTCACACTATGCAAACTTTTAGCACTCTTCAGCATTTCTTCTGGAAGTTTTGGACTAACTGGCTGCTTAAGTCTATGCCTAGTCAATGTGCTGTAAACATAATTGGATGCATGTTTGTTGGTACCAGGATCCAATATGGACTTTGAATTAAACATGGGAAAACTTCTCCTTTTGAGCATATTTTCATTTTGAAGGTTCTTAAGATTTTCTGCATGTTTGTCTGTGCACAGTGTTGTGTACAAATACAGTGATGAGTCACCAGCTGCATTTGAATTTACACTAGGTTTTGTGTTGTCTGCAATCTGAATTCTGTGGGGTTTTGTTGCATCTGATTTAAGAGGAACGTAGGTGCTAAGCTCCTCTGAAATATTATCCGTTCCATTTTCCACACTCGGAGCATGGTTAGATGTCCCTTTAGGTGTTGCACTTCCTTCTGACCCAATTATAGTTGAATTTGAAGAACTTGCACAGCTGCTTACTTCCTGCTGTTCAGGTAAAGTTGGCTGAAACACCAACGATGATCGCAAGCGAGAATGAGAGTACAGTGCATGAGCTTTAATATTTTCAGCTGTGTCATAGCTATCATACCTGTCACCCAAGGCTGACCCATTTGACTCTACTGGATAATCTGACTGATCATTCAAATATGACTTTATTCGCCAGTTACGTAGGAACGATTTTGTTGTGTGCTCAAGGGTTGGCATCCTCTGCTGCAGATGGCGGATATGATTATCTGTCCCATTGAAAGACCTCCGTACAATTGAATTTCTCTCCGCAAGATTTACCTTTGGTCGTGAGAACTGATCAGCAAAACTCTGCTGGGGCATATTGTAGTTATTTGCATATCCTCCTCGTAATGATGACACAATACTAAGGCTATCAGATGGCATTTTCCAAGTATTTGGTAGATTGTTGGCCCTGTTAATAGCTCTGTTGAGCAAGAGGTAAGGTGTCCTTTCTGGCTTCTCCCCAGCATAACTATGTCTCTTCCAGTGCTCGTTTTTTTCACTAGGTTGATACTGCTGGATTGGATTTTGAACATTAAAACCTGGATTAAATGGTTGCTTATTATAGGCTGGATTTCTCAAACCATATTTATCTATTTCATTTACTGCATATCTTCCACGAGTTTTCCAAACGGGATCTATCTTGAGAACCTTGTCTTGCCTACCAAAAAGGTTTCTTTGGCTGGAAACTGAAGCCAAGGAAGACACTGAATGCTGGTATGTATCATTATCCCAGAGTGTCTTGTGACTGTTTACTCGCACTAATTCTGGGGCAAATGAGCTAGGAACAGAAGAACGGGCATACAGTGTTCTGAACTCTTCATCAAAGGATTCAACAAGCTGTCCTGTGATAACTTGAACCATACTGAGGTTGGTTTTTTCAAACGACCACATAAAGCTGAAAGAAGAACAAATGACCATTAGAAACAGTTCTTTTGAGCTAAAGTATCACACTACTCCTTCTTCGTAAGAGAGCTTTCACACAAACCTTGAGTTTGTAAAAATACCTTCTAAATAAGTTGTGGGCATGATTCATGTAATTTGGACTCAGAAGTCTATCTAATATCAGTTAAACTCAGCTGGAGATTTTTCCACTGATTTCAGTGGGAGCAGGAATGAGTCTATACCCTTATAATTGCCCTTATAAAAAGTATTCTAAAAAGGTATTCACAAATGTAGAACAGTAAAGTACAAATACCTAATGGAACAAAATCACTTCTACAAAGACTACGGCAGGACTAACTATACCCACTGTATTTACTCTTCAGTCAGAGAATGTTACTGTGTGATTATGTTGTGAAAAAAATACATTTGAAATAACATGCAGGACTGCTTCAGCAATTTCGAATGTACTTCATTCTAAACACTTCCAGAAAGATGTAGCTCAAAATTTTTTAAAAGCTTAAATTTTCTAATATGCACACTGGATTGGACACGAAAATTTCTTTCAGTTGCAAAGATAATGCTTTGATGAAGCAAATTTTTCTCTTTTCTGCTGTAAAAGACTGAACGCATGCTCAAAGCTAAGTAGCTGCAATTATTTTACAGCTGCAAAATGAGATAAAATAAATCAACATGTACATTAAGGACGCTGCAACAAGACTAATATCATGGTGTGTAAAGCATACGATTTGTAGAATACAACAAAGAAAAAATCTGTTTTGAAATCCTATTTTCATGAAAAAACAAAACCCAAAAAATTTATTCATTTGCATTTTTCTTCTAGATGTTCGAAAATAGGTTTGTTTTGCTCACAAAAATAGCTTGCTGATTATGGGTTTTTTGCTGGTTTTGTATTTTTCAGGAAGTTATAGTGTATCAAGATTAAATCAAATTGTGCTGTGTAAGTTTTTTTTTCTATTAATTCTCACAATTAAGAATAACACATAATATTTGAAAAAAATCCTGAACTTTAAATTGAGTTCAGTGACAGAGTTCAGAAAGACTTGTTTTTCCTGTTAGAAATCACTAGATTATTTTACAAAGAAAGCCTAATTTCTACAGAAATTGATGATTCCAGCCCTTGTGGTGCAAGGTGCTCAAGCAGTGTTGTTTTTCAAAATTGAATGAGAAAACCTATCACATTCTCACAAACTGTAACACTGTGTGTAGATGTCAAAGCATGCAGGCTCTCCCTGCAGTCTCTTACCCTGATTCATTCATGAACTTGTCACTTACCTCACTACCACTTATACATGTCAGTCTGAATTTGGGACTGGCTGAGTCTTGGAGGAAATAAAAGATCAGATTTTCAAAAGCTTACAGTGGTGGCTAGAAAGGCAGTGGCTGTGGATCTGGCACCCAGGCACTATGCTGGCAGACACTAACTCAGTAGGACAAAGGAGAAAAGTGTAGCATGAAAAGAAGGAAAATATTTAATAATGTGTGAGTTAAGACTGTCTCTGCTTTAACTTAGGTTTTTTTCCAGCTCTGCAAGGCTGTATGTTCTTTCAGCCTATGTTTTGGACACGTACAATGGAAATATAAAGGACAGCAGAATAAAGAAACTTAGCCAAACACAGAGAGAGACGTAACTTGGGCAATTTTGAATTTGACCATCATATACTAGAGAGCCACAAAATCATTCTCTAATGTTAGCTTTAGAAGATTATTACACAGAGGAACTATCCAAGACAGCTTATGAAATAATTTTGACAGCCTTTTCTGGAGTGATTGTTAAACAAGAATAATTCAGACAGTGCAAGACAAATCAAGATTTTTTTTACTTTTTAGCAAGTCTCCAGTGTAGCAAAACCTATATCCTTTATTTCTTATTTGTGAAAAATGAACAGAGGCTCTCTTAGGCTAGTTAGCAATAAGTATCTATGAAAACCTGTTAAATTACAGAAAACATAATCAAATTTATCCATGTGCTTCCCTAGAAGAATTTTCACAAATAGAAAGCCCCCGAATTTGCTATAGCAAATACCTGAGATGACAGGTTTGCTATAGACACTTCAGTGATTGATCTTACCTGTAAGAACCATATATGACTTTCTTACAGTCAACAAGAATAAATTTTTGTTCCATTTTTCCACAGAATTTTGCTCCTGTTTTAGAATAGTAATCTTGTCCTTTCACTGTCCGCACCCTCATATTCTGAAAAACACAATCAAAATACTTTACTTGGTCTACTATAGTCCGTGTTTAGCATCCCAGGGGCTAAAATTCAGAGGAACAGTAGGAGAAAAGTTAAATTATTACATATTAATAAATTCTGCAGTGAATGAAATGCTTATCAAACTTGTCACCTAGGGACCCAAAATGACCAGTTACTGTTTTGTCTCCAAGACTGATGAGATTCCCTAGGCCACAGAAAATGAAACTCCACTTTTCCACAGCCACCACTTCAGAAATGAGGTTCTGGCACAAGATGTCTTCAACAAGGGAAAGAGGTTTTTTACTGTAAAAAAAAAATTCTTTCCATCATCTGATGCACATGTTTATAAGATTTCCAAGTATCTCAGTTAATCATAGAGAACACTTAAAAGAGCCAGGATCACTTTTATTTTAATTGAACAAGGCTGCTGTGTCTACAAATACATATACCCTACTCTGAGATGACCCACTGAAAGATACCACTTGGTGCCAGAATCCCTTGCAGTTTTACCACCAGTAAGATTTTTCTATCAGTTTTGCACCATGAGATGCATCACATTTTTAAATTCAGAGATGCTAACACAACATGGGTAGGTAGCACGAACTCAATGCAGCAGTTAATTTTGAATTCTATTAAGCTTTATGTTTTATTCATGCAAACTCAGTAAATGGCACTTGGGAAATTTTCCATGCCGGATCTCAAAAACATGGTCAATTTTTATTCCAGATTACTAATGAAACTGATTCAGCTAAATCAGCATCTTGTATTTTTTCTCTCTTTACTGTCCCTTGTTTTTTTACGCTCAGAGAAATAAAAAATTTACAACACCTTATAGACTGTACTAGTAACAATTTTCAGAAAGTTCTTATGGGGATGTAGAAAAAAAAAGTGCATTTAACAGAAATTGTTACACAAAAGGTGCTTACTTATAAAAAACCTAAAATTTATACTCAAAGTAAACCAACCTACAAGCATCTATCTCATTTAACTGTGAGACACAGAATGCTTCACAAGACATAAGAGTAGCCTGGAATACAGCTGTGAATAATCAGAATATTTACTGTAGTTTCTAGCCTTGGAATAGTTTTTCTACCAACCCCAAGTTTTCCAGTGGGAGTAAAATCCATCATTCAGCATTGGCAGTAAACAACAAGCATCTCTATGATTATTACATACTCTGTACATACGGAAATGGTGGAGTGTAAGACCTGTGAATGTTTTGCTTCACAGGACTGCTACAAGGGCAGGCTGCAGATCACGGCAGACGTGCTCTGTAAAGGTCAGCTATAGCTGGAAGGGCTGTTCATGAAGCAAATGGAAAAGATTGTGTACGTGGTAAATTCAGCAAAAGCAGGAGGATTAAATAAATAGGAAAGGATGGGATGGGATGGGATGGGATGGGATGGGATAGGATGGATAGGATAGGATAGGATAGGATAGGATAGGATAGGATAGGATAGGATAGGATAGGATAGGATAGGATGGGACTATTTCAGATGGAAAGGATTTACAATGATCATCTAGTCCAACTACCTGACAAATTCAGGACTGACCAAAAGTTAAAGCAAATTATTAGGAGCATTGTGCAAATGCCTCTCAAGTACTGACAGGCTTGGGGCATCGACCACTTCCCTAGGAAGCCTGTTCCAGTGTTTAACAACTCCCTCAGTAAAGAAATGATTCCTGATGTCCAGTCTAAAACTCCTGTGGTGGGGCTTTGAAGCATTCCCACGCACCCTGTCACTGGATAACTGGGAGAGGAGACCAGCATCTCCTCCTTCCCCTCCCATCCTCTGGAAGCTGTAGAGATGTTTAAACTTACAAATTCATTTAAAAATTCCAGTCTATAAAGTATGACTGAGTTTGCAATACAGTGACATAAGCCTTCATTATCTATGGGAGCACTTCTACATTTACCTAAAACATATGAAGTTCTAGTAGATAGAGGTTGTAGGAGTTTTGAGGATAATATCTACTACAATCCAGTGAACTTTATCTTTCCAAACAGAAAATTCAAAAAATTAGGAGGAAATATCGACAAAATGAAAGCACATTTCCAAATAACACATGCTTTCTAAATCAGTGTATATTTCAATGTTGCTATCTTGAAACTTTTATCAAATGAGTCACACTTAAAAGCTGCTGAGTTGGCAAATTACAGTTTGACTCAAGCTATCCAAGTCCTTTAAATTTCATTCACTGTTAGGTGAGTTTTTACTCAGCATTTTTGTCAAGTTGTGTTCAAACACAAATTGAACTCAGTTAAAATGTACAAAGCTTTTAAGAATTACTTTTGTTTGTGAGCTATATGTCTAGCAAATGTGCTAAAAACATAAAACGTAAAGTTTATCTCTTAATTAGATAAATAAAAGAAGTATTATCTCGAAGTGCTGTAAAATTTTAAAAGGCAAAAATTTTAAAAGCAAAAACACAGGTGGATGCTTAGGTCTATTTTCAGGAACAGCTACAAAGAATTAATAACAACCCAATTTGCATTACTGAATGCCAGGTTAACATAAATTTGCATCTCTAACTGCTAATCACTTTTGCCAACCTAACGTTCTGTCTTTAAGTTTTCTGCATTCCAATTAGAAGTTTTCTTATTGATGAAAGTCAATTTTCGTGCTTTTCCAAAGTGATTTTGTTGAACTTTGAACAAGCCCACTGAAGAAAATAATTTTTTCACCAGCAGCTATTCAAGTTTTAACTAATTATATTAAAAGCTTTTATTTGAAAAATAAACACTATGGAAATAGTAATTCCTGAAGAAGAAGAAAGGAAAATACTGAAATTTACCCATTCTAAAGATAACCATAATAGCAACTCCTTATTTTAAATAAAATCTTGTGAATTAGTAATGAAATTTGCATTTACTTTGATGACTGTTTTACCCAGTTCTATATACCACATAATTATGTGTGTATTTCAGACTTATATTTAATTATATTTAATCATATTTATGTCATTATAATTTGAAAAAGGTAACTTGAGAGCAGCTTATACATTTTCCAGTAACCATAACAGTTGGCCTAAAGACATGCCAGTTGAACACATCAAATCTTACTGAGATAAGGTCTGACTGGTATTGGACAGGATATCACTTGGGAATCAATGCTGGAGGCACAACCAAGTCTAAAGGCTTGCAAATTACCATACTATACACAAAAAAAAGCTTTGCCTTAGGTACACATAAATTGAAATATAACTTTAACTAGGCATATGTAAAAAAGGAATATAATTACTTACATTAAATTCGGGTTGGGGGGGATGTTAAAAAAATTGTAGTCACTGGAGTCACACTGTTCTCCTTTTTGTTTTCCTTCTCTTCAGTATTTTTCCTCCTGTAGCTTTTCCATCCCTATTCCCTGATCCTGAACTCTTTTCCTCCCTTGGTAGGTCATCCATTACCAGATGGGAACATGACAAGCACCAGAGATCATGCCCACCTTTCTCACACAACACTTCCTTTTCCTGCACAGTTCATCCAGCATTCTTCACCAGCTTCAAACCCTCTAATTAAGGTGCCAGGAATGCACACTTTTAATAATCACCCAAAATACAAACAATATTTGAGGATATATAGCATCAATGCATTCCACTTGGGATTAGAAGCAGTAAACATATACATACTGAATTACAAGCCCCATCTGGTATGAAATGCTGGGCTTCACCCTCCTGCTGGGTTTCATCCTCAGGCTACACGACTCTCCTCCCAACAACAGTGTGGCACTCATCACTGCATCATTGTGGGTAAAGCAATCATTCATTTACGAATGGAGGGTTTTGAAGCCAAACAGAGGATCTTCTCTCTTGTCCAAGAGCAGTTTATAGGACACTCAGGAACTTTTAAAACATCCAGTGGCTGCAGTTTAAAGACAGCCATCAGTGCTACCCAGTTAAATGACACCCACTGATGAACAGGAAAGAAGCTCTAACCTCTTTTTATGTACGTTTTCTACATATTTGCATTCCAGAGAGTGCCACAAAACCACGATTAAAATTTTGAATTCACCACTACACATTTATTTTCATTAGTAAAATCTCTCCAATATGATAGGTAAGTACAGTGAGTATACCTGTCTCAAACTTTTCATTTCAGCACTTTTTATTTGTAGGCACTGCTTTTATCAGTGTTCCATTACTTGTCCTGTATTTGCTGTCAAAAGTATGTACAAACAAGAAAATTGATGTCTACCTAATATTTAGCCTAACAGTTTTAAAGGAAAAATAGTCACATTTCTCATATTGTTCCTCATTATTAATATTATTTATTATCCTGAGCCTCTCTTCTCTAGTAAGATAAAATAGGTCATAGAATCATAGACTACCAGACTGGACCTCAAGAATCACATGATCCAACCTTTCTTGGCAAAAGCACAGTCTGGTCAAGATGGCCCAGCACCTGTTCACTTGAGTCTTAAAAGTGTCCAATATTGAGGAATCCACCACTACTGTGGGGAAATTATTTCAATGGCTGATTGTTCTCACTGTGACAAAATTTCCTCTTGGAATCTCTCCAGGAGTAACTTGTTCCCAAGACCCTTCATTCCTTCCATGGGATTCCTTGTAAAAAATGAGTCTCCATCCTCTTTGTAGCCTCCGTAATAGAACACAGTGATAAGGTCTCCCTTTCTCTTCTCAAAGCTGAAAAAACTCAATTCTCTCAGCCTTTCCTCATATGGCAGCTTCTCAGTCCTTGGATCATCTTTGTGGCCCTTCTCTGGACCTTCTCCAGCCTGTCCACATCTCTGTTAAGTAGCGGGGACAAAAACTGAGCACACTATTCCAAGTGTGGCCTGACAAGTGCTGAGCAGAGTGACTTCCTTATCTCTGCCCTTGCTGATGCAGCCCAGCACCCTGCTGGCATTCCTTGCAGGAGCAGCACACTGCTCGCTCACGTTGAGCTTGTAATCGACAGAGCGTTAGATCCCTTTCCACAGAGCTGCTCCCCAGCTGGCTATATCCCAGCCTGTGCTGCATTCCTGGATTATGCTTTCCCAGGTGCAAGACTTTACCCTTGTCCTTGCTGAACTTTACAAGGGTCTTGTTAGTGCACTCTTACAGCTAATCCAGGTCCTCCTGCAGGGTGGCTCTCCCTTCTAAAGTGTCCACTTATTCACTCCATCTGGTATCACCAGCAAACTTTGTCAGGGTACACTTGATCCTCTAATCCAGATAACTTACGAGGATATTCAACAGCATTGGGCCCAGCATTGATCCCTGGATGACTCCATTTGTGACAGACTGTCAGTTTAAAAAGTAGCCAGTGACCATATATGTGCTGTACAAATGCTAAGTAGTTTTCAAGTTTGCTTCTATTCTGACTTTGAATCTGATTCAATGACCACTCAAGACTTGACTGGAGTCTGGTCCTTATCACAGAAGTTTGGTCACAGATACAACATCATGCTGTGCATGGCTATTCAATAACTGAATTTGCCTTAGATGTGAAGTACTGGAAAACTTTTGATGATTTCGGTAACACCAGTAAGAAAACACAGGCTGCAAGCAGGTCTCAAGAGCAGCTCCTACTATGTATTTAAACATGCATATCTGGGAGTAGACTTCATGGAAGGAAAGAAAAATCAATTCATTAGTGGTTTAATTTTCTCTTTCCTGCAATTCATTAAAAATACTGAGAAGATTATCAGGTAATAAACAAGTCCTGCCAAATCGCTTTCAGTAGCCTCCTGTAGCAAAATGATTCTTCATTATTAACAGAGGAGTAAAAAAGAAGTTTCTCCAGAGCATAGAGCATCCACCATGTCTCACCTCATATCAAATAAAATACAAAGATCTGTGTCAGATCTTTGTCAGGAGCTTGGTTGACTTCTTGGGCATTAAATAACACTGCCTACAACATCAGTTTCTCATTTCTAATCCAAAATGCATTGAGCATTCTGGTGGCTCTGGGGATTGTTGTCTTGCTGCTGCATTCTGCAGTGCAAATCTGTCTCACAGTTTGCTGAAGCACCTGTCAGTAGCAGAAAAAAGATGTCAAAAAATTTACCTATTCGTTTCTGAAAAATCACCTGAAAAAAAAAAGTTTGAATCTGTAAAAACTCTTCATCTTTCTATGCAAAGGAATTGCTGACCAAGCAAGTCAGACCAGTGACAAAAGTTAATCAAAAGAAGCTCAGGTAGAGAAAAAAAAAAAGAAACACATTAATTACTGAGGACAAATGCAGTACAGTCAGAACACTAATGAAACTGGAAAAGAGAAAAGGGAAGTATAGGAAAGGAATTACTTGAGTTCCACTGATGGATGTGATGTCAAGATGAATATTAAGTAAAAAACAACCCACATGAAAAGACGCTGCAGGAAAGACTAAAAATAATCCTAGTAACCCCTTGATTTCATAGTTTCCTACATGGAATTCACAAAATAACGACAGAATATACAGTCCATCCATTTTTCCAGTTATATGTTGCCATAAAGAGGGAAACGCCCTGATTTGGAGTCAGATTTCAAATGAGAAAAACTGTCTGCACAGACATTTAATGAAGATTTATGAACAAAATCCTCATTTTTTTTCCATACAGAAGACTACTTAGTTGTAAATCTGAATTTAAAAATACAGTTTTGTTCATCATTACATCTTGTTTTTTTACTGATTCAAAGGGAGAGAAAAAGAGACAGAGGTGTTGAGTCTGAAAATCTTTACAGAAAATTCATCATGAGTGTATGGACTAAGAAGCATCATCCAAACTCCAACAAGACTGAACCAAATCATGCCAGAAAATAACAAGACCAATGCTGTTGGTGCTACATCTTCAGGAAAAGAAATAGACCCATACAACTCTATTCTCTTCTTGTCTTCACTGAACAGAAGGGCAAGACCAGAAGCCAAGAGTACAAAAAGTTAAAGATGTTTATTTTTTTTCTGAACCTTGAGTGACGGGAAAAAGGGAAAGGGAGAAAACATCTTCAAAATACTGGCTGTTCTTTCATAGTCACCTGCATTTCCCTTTCACCTCTAAAATGGCACAGGAGTTAATGCAGGAGTAGTAAACTGCTATTCTCAGAGCAACAGTCACTGGGAGTAGCCCTTGGATAAGAAGACCATTAATTTGAACAGCTTTATTACAAGATAAACTGGAAACTCAGCACACAACAGGATTACTGCCCAGCTCTTTGGCATATATTTTTTATTTTCTGATAACACTCAAAGTATTCTAAGTTAACCTCGCAGAGTGAAGATGTATTTTATTTCTCTTACCAAAACCCAAAAAAGCATAAAACACAATGTCACTGAAGAAGCCACATCCAAACCTCTCCAATCCACACTGATCCATGCAAAATCCACTCTAATGTATGTATATTAATTCTTTCAACCACAGTATAAATATCTACAGGTCTATAAAACTGCATTAAAAAGACAACCTTGAATCCAAAGAAAGTAAGCTTTTGAAACAGCTGTGGATACACACTGCGCGGAATTAATTTGAAAATGCATATGGCATTTTTAAAACATTGCTTGAAATGCATGGTCCTAATTGTTTTTATTTTTGAAGGACAAAACTCATTCTATTATAGATACAGACCATTTTTGGCAACCGCTATGGTATAATTAACCCAAGTAATCAGTAAATGGTGGTATCTCAAGTTCCAGAGTATGGAAGTATTGCCAAATACTGACTTTGTGAAGGCAATCACTACCAGTGTTTATAGAACCACACCACGGTTTTGGTGTTTTTTTCCAGAAGTTCCCACAGCTCTGTATATTAGGCCACCAGACAGTGACCCCACACACACTCATACACAACAAACAAGCATGGAAAGTGGAGTGGGAATACTTCTAAGGACTTAAGTCAACACTCCAGAGTAAAAATGGGTATAAAACAGAATTTGCTCCAAACGTCTACCAAAAAGTCCTCTTTATCCTCACAAATACACCATATCTCTATCTGATTCTTGGACTGGGTTCTTAAAATAGGTGCTGCTAAGAAGAGCTTTTATAATACTTTTGTCTGGCATGAATATAGCTTAACTAGTTACAGAGGCAAGGAATTTCAAATGGAACTATGAGCTAATGCAGTGCTCAGAACTTTGCAAAGAGACTCCGACAACATCCTTGGAACTTCTTTAGTACTGTTGACAGTAGAGTAAATCTAGAAGTATTTACGAAGCATTTACGTCAGTTCAGTGCACCTTGTGGTTTATATTCTAATCCCTGATAAACATTTGGGCAGTGCACGAAATCTTGTGAAGATGTAAATGGTAGTCATCTTGTTATCTCTCTTACACGATAAAATTACATATTTAAAGTCTAAAAGCAATAGGACGAAGCACAGACACGATAATATCAATTTTCAGGAAAACACTAATAAAATAGAATCTTGGGCCTCTTAGAAGTATTTTAATGCATAACCTTGAAGGAGATCACAAAACGAAGTACACAACTTATTAATTTATCTAAGTTTTATGATTTTATTTACAGGCAACTATAAGAGAAAGGAAAAAAAAGAGCTTACTTTTTCAAACATGCAGTATTCCTAAATACACAATAATGGAAAATTATTTTATAAATAATATATGAAAATTATGTCATTCTATCAAATATTCTTGTTTTGACACTTGAAAAAGATGCTCTTAAAAAAATGTATCTGTAGAGAAAGTTCTGCTGAGAGCTTACCTGTTTACACCTGATTGTTAATTTCAAAACTCAGTATTCGATAATCACGTTTTCAATAATAGTCACTTTTCAGTGGGCTGTGGAGGAGTAAGCAGTGAATGTTCATGCAAAGGAAGACAGGATGCCTTACCCTGAGCCTCTGAACTTGACAGCCTTGTTTCTCTGTCATCTTCAGAAAGTGACTGAAGTTCGACTCATCAAGCAGGATATACACTGCGATCCCTCTAGCAGATGCCTCCACGATTTCTCTAAAAATATCCACATCTGTAAACATATCCATAACAATGGCAATGACCTGAATCAAACAGAAAAGACACAAATTATTGTATTGTATAAACTCATATACAGAACTCTTCACTGAAGCCTGCACTGAGCCCCTAATACACTAATATTTTTTACACATTAAAAAGTTATGTTTTCTATGTTGTTCCACTTAAACTGGAAGGCTTTTCAAGACCACTGGATGACTAATGATATGGGTGTGTGTAGTGATTAGTTTTATGAGGAAAAAGAAATCCAGTAAAAGAGAGAGGGACAGAAAAACAGCAATATAAGTGCAGTGGAAAACCCCATCAAAATAGAACCGCAGTATGCATAAAAAAAATTCAGTTAAAGTTTTTGTACAAGGCGCTTCTTAATCTCTCATCATTTTCTCTAAAACTATGGCTCAAGAGCTTGAAGTGGCCAATAAGCAGACACTGAAGAGCTGAAGGCACTCTTACTGGCACAAAACTTCCTCAGCTTGTGAGAGCTTGGCTCAAGAAGATCAGAGTGCTGAACGCCAGCTACCAACATCTTTCAATCCACAGGGATAAGGTAAGTATGTCTGATTTGGAGAAGCCATGTTCCTCTAGCGGTATTTTGGAGATATATATATATATATATATAAGTGTTGTACTGTTGACATATCATTAGTAATTTGGGAAGAACTACTGTTGAAATGTGAAAGGAAATAAGAGGACGAACCAGTGTCTGTGTAACTTCTAATGATAGTATTTTTATCCACTAGAATTTTCATGAAAAGTTCCAATGAGATGTCTCTGGTGCAAATTCAAACCAAATGAAACTTTTCAGAGGTATCAGAGCAGGTTTTACCATTTTGACTAATCTTTAAACTACCCGTACATCAACTTTAAAGGTGTATTTGTTAAGTTGCAAGTACTCATCTTATTTTGGAACGGAAATATTTACCTCACTCACAAAATTTGGTAAATGCTGTTGCACACACCCAAGTAAAAGTTATGTCTCCTGTCAGTTGTATGAATCACCTTTTTTGAATCCCTCCTTCCCTAATTCCCTGCTTAGAACTAAAAGCTTAATTTATGCCGAACATGCATTTAAATCACTAGAAATATAAATGAGAGATTACTTACATAAAATAAAAGTAAAATAACAATGAAAACTATTAGAAAAGGTAAAAAGACAGCTCCTGAATAAGAAAAAAGGAACGAACTTAGCCTCTTCATTACACGTCACCTGGCAATAAACAGTCTTTACAAATCTACCAGTCAGAGAGGAACTGAATAGCATCAAAGAATTTAATTCTTTCAAAAATCTTACGAAATATGCCAATGCGCTAACTCATTTTCTTTACTGACTTTTTGAAAGTAAAACCTAAATGTGTTTTTCTTCAGTACAGAATATATTTCTTTATCTAAAGACTGAAAACACAAATGTTTATCTTGGCTCCATGAATCTCATCACTTTCAGACTGCACCTTCTGCTTGGTTTTGTTTCTGAGATACACAGTATTAACTGAACATGGCAACCCTATTTATTCATCTGTCTTGTTTCACTTGCGCCTGAGAAGAAAACTGCCAAGACAGATCGAGTATGGTAGGTAAAAAGACCAAAAAATAATCTGTTCTCAAATAGTCTGTTTCATTACCTGTGTCCCCATCCCTCTGAACTCCTTAATTTATTCCTAGATTTTCTTCTTCTTCAGATCTTCAAGAAATGGGTGCTCATTACATTCTAGGATCAATTTAAATGTAAGAGAAGAATCCTGAATGGATTCATTAGTGTACACTGATACGAATACACGAAATATTCAAAACCCACAGTACAGCCTTCAAAAATCATTCTAACACTTTCCTATGGCAGATATCTAAGACACTCACATGTTTGCAGCATTTTGTGGTTGCAAAGACCGCTAAACTGGAAAGATGCAGAAAAAAACTCACAAGAACGCGTAATAAAAACTAAAATCCAACACTGACTTGAATGGCCATATCTATCTTTATGAAGAGGAAGGTAGAGAAATAAACACATAAGCAAGCAAGCCAGTAAGCTGGTGACATAAGAAGGATGCATGTGCACTGTTGTGAAGATATTTCACTTGGGAATGAAGAGGGGACCCTCTTTGTCTTCACAAGCAGAATTGTTCTTAAACCATTTAGCTTATTAAATCTGGAGTAATTCTGCAAAGCATGAAGTAGTCTCACAAGAAAATGTAGGTTTCACTTCCAGAGTTGGAATAGGGATTATATTTTGAAACTTGAAACTTGTGCTGCCTGAAAAGTCCTTACCAGAATTTGAGTACATACATGCAAAGCCACAGTCACGATCTGACAACCAACTGGGTATCCCTTGGTGCATTCCCTACAGACCAGAGGTGACTCTTGCTGAATGTCCTCATTAGGCTGCCCATTTACTCTTAGCAACACTCAATTGATCTATAAACACAAACATAATTAAGCTTGGTTGCTGGATAAGAGTTCCAAATTTGAACAATGCATATGATACACATATGACACATAGAATATGTAAAAAGTCATTAAAAGTGATAAGGTAATTTTTGCATACTGATTTCCATAAACCAAAATAGATGTTTGACTATAAACTAAAGATTTTGATTCAGAAAGAGTGGATTCCATAAACCTCATGGACTATTCCGGCCTTTACCTTCCTTTTTTTTTCCTTCTTTTAATAGGCGTGTGTGTACATTTCCGCACTTTGCCTACTTTGCAGCAGAAGGGAGTATTGCACATGGGAAAAGACAAAGCAAATATGGTATTCAGGGTCCCAAGTTTTGATTAATTAAGGAGACCAAGATTTGGAAATTACTTCAGTGAGGTATTCTATAATGTGTACCTACCTTTAATTAAAGCTGCAACAACAGCTGCAGGATTAGTTACTTGCTGCATCACTTTGGAAGAAAAGATTTCACTACGGTGTTTTTACATTTGTTTTTCCAATTGCAGAGCTAATTTCCACCCTGGTACTTACAAGACGAATACAATAGTCAATTCCAGCAAGGAAGAAAAACTGACAGAATTCAAACTGCAGAAATAGATCAGAAAATTGCCTATTCCATAAATTCTGTTTCTTTTGGGCATAACAATACTCCCCTGAGTCAAGAAGTAGTCCTCAAGGCAGAAAGCTCTAGTGTCATACAGGAGGCTTCCTTACAAACTGCCATTTTCTTTCCAAAGCATATTTATTTTCCACAATGCAAAGGTCTTTTTAAAAGCAACCAGATATGCTTTTGAAGCACATACAATGGCCTTCCTACCATTCTGGGAAAACTGGATGGGTACAGCAGTTTTTCGATGAAAGCACCAGAATTCTGGGAGAACTTTCCAAACCTTGGCAAACTGATTATCACCCTGACCAAAAATGACCCTCATTTGGGAATAATTAAGCATGTTACACTTTCAGGGAGGAGAAAATAGTTAGCAGAGCAGACACTTGCTGTGTGTTATATCACATAACACTGAAATTACTCACAGCAAGAGAGAACTACCACCACCTGGGTGGGTAGTAGATAGAAGAGCACATATCAGTGGTCAACGAAAAGTGAAGACAGTGCAGAAACGAGTTTTATGCTAGTTTTCTTCTCCCAAAATTAAATTTAAATAAACTTTGATTGTCACTACTAGTCTTTATACCTTATCTACCCATTCTTTTTTTTTTTAAGTGATGAATGTTTTTTAAGCTTAAAATTTGGTTTCAATGACATCCTTACAGAAGAAGAAAATCTGCTGAAGTCAATAAGCACAAAATTACTCCTAATAAATCTCACAGTATGCTCAACTTAACTGAAGGCAGCAGTAGAGCCATATGCAATTATTCTTCTTACTTTCTTGACACTAAGACTATGCTTTGCAACAGAAAAGTAAACTACACACACTACTTTGGCATTTAAAAAATGTGTACGTACAGACAGGAAAGTATAATTTTGTTGAATAGCAGTATTTTTATGCAAATATTCTGAACTATATTTTTCAGTAAGCTGATTTATTTATTTTGCACCTTAGTGTGGAAAGTACCATTTTAAAGCTCACTATCTCTGAACTATCACCACTTTAATACGGAGTTCTTTTCATTCTTTTAAAGTTCTTAATAATCTTCAAGTTCAGTAAATGACTGACTCCTACACAAAGTACCAGTGACAAGGTTCATGAAAGACACATACACGTTTGTTTTGAAGGTTAAAAAAAAACAGCTATAGCTGAAATATCCTGCATATTCTTGCTAAACAGATTAATTACACGGTAACATGGCAACACAGTGGATATTATGACACTGTGAACGGAGGCCGATGTCCAGTTCTGTCACATCTATTATGTTACACGGTAAGTTATTGCTGGTTTGGGCCCATTCATATGCATTGTATTTTCTTAGATGGTTCTCACTTTCAGAAACTAACTCTATTCAGAGGTTTATCTAGAAAGAAGCTGCCAATACAATCCAAACAGTTACACTTATCACTAAACATCTCCTGAGCATGTCCAGGGCTGGGCCACCAAGAGGGCACTTGCCCTGTGCAGAGTACATGAAGGAGCTGGGTTTTCAGGCTGGAGCAAAGATGGCTTCAGGGAATCTTACAGCAGTTCCCAGTACTTTATAGGGAGGTTCTCAAGGAGACAAAGTCAGGTTCTTCACAGAAGTGTCAGGACAAAAGACAATGGTCAAACTGAAACAAGAACAGTTCTGATGGATATAGGGAAACCCCCTTATTCCCACAAGGACAGCCCAGCAGTAGAGCAGGAACAATCCAGTTTCCATTCTTGGAGGTTTTCAAGGCTCGGTTGGATAAAGCTCTGAGCAACCTGTTCAGATACTACCATTAGCCATGCCTTAAGCAGGAGGCTGGGCTGGAGACTTCCAACTGACCAAGGCTGCAACTCAGTGATTCAGAGATCTTCACTCCCATCACTGTCAAAACGAAAGCAAATTTTGCCATGTTTGGTAGTAATTATAAACTTTGCTGTGCAGCTTAAAGAAAACAAACAAAGACTATACAAAGAGAACACTGAGAAATAAAGGAGTTTTTCTGCTTTACTTCTCCCATTTTTGATATGAAAAAAATAAGTGGACTTTAATCTTCATATGAGTTTTAGGACATCAAAATCAACCTTTGAATGGGTGTGTGCTGAAATTCAGGCATAAATGTAACAAAAGGTCTTTACTACTAGTGCTCAGTAAGTCTATTTCGTGAACCCCTGACAGTTTCATTATCTCAGCATTACCACTTCTCTCAAAAATACAAATTATGATTCTCTAGGTTATATATAGTAGTGTGTGTCATTTAACAACTCCTTTGCTATAAACAGTAAAAATACAGGAGTCCTCTACTAAAACTGCTTCCTTAGGGCAGGCTTTACTAGAGACACCTACCAATATCAATAACCTAGTAAGGAATAATGCTGCAGACCTACCCTACACTGCAAGAGTACTGACTTCTTGTAACCTACATACGGCTTACTTTGGGCACTATATGACAAAAATCCATATTGCTGTGCAGTGCTTTTGAACGTCACCACCCTTTCTCACTCCAAGAACAAAGAACCACATCTCTGACAGAATTATTAATTCTACTTTCATTGACCTTTTCTCTGGTAGTCCAGTCCTCTTTTTGCAGATCTCTGTTTTGGGGAGAATCTTCTTGTGGCACAGGCTCAGTGCGATCTGAGTCTGGCCTTTCTCAGAGAGCAGGCAATTGCAACAGTGCAGAAGGGGGATACAGTGCTGTGTACCATGCTGTTAGGAACTGGAGGCAGGTAGCAAATTGACTGGGTGAGTTTCCGGCATCATAAGAGACAAATTTTGTGATCAATGCAGACAACTTTCCCTCTATTAAGCTATATAATATGTCCCACAAATTATTGTGGGTTTTTTAAATCATAATATGTTGTTTTTTATGGTTGAGGGTTTAGATACAGTTTATGTTTGCTGCAATTCATATTAACAGCTCCCTAACAAATCATCTGTCATCCTTACTTTCTGGCAATGTTGCTCACACCAGAGTGCTCCTAAGATGAAAGTTCATTAATTTGGTAATAATTTTCAAAATTGAAGATAGCCCTGAAATGCCTTGCACAACACATCCTTTCATTGCAATGTGTACTTTGGAACCATTGTGAGTTGCACCTGAGTATGTCGGGTCACCTTTGTGCTAGATGAATTGCCGATGTCTCACAACACAGTAACAGATGACAAGTCTTGCAATAAAGTGCCAAAGAGCAATATAATGAGGGGAACTCTGCTCTGTAAATACAGCCTAATACAATAATATAAATATTAATCAACCATCTGAGTATTATCCATTCTCGTACAGTTTCTGTGGCAATATAATGGAACAAATACAGAGATGATTTATACCTATGCAACATTCATGAAATTAATGTCACTACTTGTTGCATTGTCACTACTTGTATTATCATCATAATTGACCCCCTGAGATCTTATTTAATATATTTAATTTGGCTCTACAGACACAGAGCAATAGCCAATAACTATGCAGTGTACTAGGAAATGTTCTTCCATTATTGCATTCTTTAAAAGCAATTTATTAACTACAGGGTAAAGTCTGGCACTTCATTATTACAGGTAGCTACACCACCTCAGAATCAGCTCTCCTAACCCTCACTATCCTCTTTTCCTCCTCCTGCTCCAAAATCTTTCAACATTTATTCTGAGGATAGAAAAACAGAGGCTCTCAGAACCAACTACACCTTCTGTTCTGATCACCAAGCCTCATTTTGTCATGTCACGTACCACCTACAAAACCTAAGAATTTTAAAGTAAAAACTAAGGTTATACGGAATAAAAATTAACTTCCAACATGTACATTAGCAGCCTTCAATAAGCTCAACAGCTTCTCTCTGCAACAGGATGTCAGACAAGTTCAACACCAACACAAAATTATATAAATAAGTTCACTGCCCAGAAAACATAAACTAAACTTCTAGCTATCTCCTGCAATACAACAAGAAAAACCAGTGCAAACTATTAGAAAATTATGAAGGCAGGTAGCCACATGAGGCAACTACACAAATAGTTTAAACTCTGTTTCCCTCTGTAGTCCACATGGTAAAGCCTTATCTGTTCTGTCCAAGAAACAGACACCGAAGATGTGCAAGGAGGGGAACTTTCTAGCTATCAGTAACAGGGGAAAATGTTCTGATTCTGTCAGCAAAGAATAATATGACAGTAAAAACAGGAGCTCTGAGGAAGGATGCAATTTTACTTTGAAAAACTCAGGGATGATCAATTTTTTACAACGAACAACCTTCTTAAAACTACATGAGAATTCTGCCTTTTGCTCAATTTGGCAACTTTTGTATAGCTTAGTATGTCTAAAAAAACCAGCTCAGAAGACCAGCAAGCTCTTCAACAGGTGAAACTAAAACCAACACAAAAGTAAAGCTCTCTGAAATGTAAATAAAACTGTTTTCTCTGAAAAGTGAATGTACAGTAGCCTTCTGCATTACCTTTCAGAAAGCTATTGCAGACCAAGCTAGCAAGTCATACATTCACTATCTTAAAGTGACGCTTTCTGTGTTACCTCTTCAAATTCATGCAACTGCGATTTTTATCTTGCAAAACTTATGGGAGTGAGCTACATTAATTCTATAAATGTGATCTTTATCTATGGGTTTTTAGTTGTTATTCTGGCTGAAGGATTAGTAAGAACTCATCTTGAGCTGACCAAATTACAGGAGACACCACCTCACTCCAGCCCCAGCCAGCAGCAAAAGCGATAATTCCTCTGAAGCTTTACTTCCACACACGGAGAATTGAGTGTCAGCAAGTCATGGCAACAAGAAGATGGAAGGGGATATTCCAGGAATTCTTCATGGGAACTTTCTAGAAAGCATTTATAAACCTAATCCTTGGAATGACGGATCTGCAAAGAAACAGCTGCTGCCCAGTGCTGGCACACCATAGACAAGAAAACATTTATCTAAATCTGCAAAGAACTGTCATGTATGATTAAAACAACAAGCGTTTACAATGCTCAATTTTAACACTATCCTTCCTCCTTGCAATGCTCCCATCAATAACTAAAATGCTTTTGGTATTCAGCAAGCAAGCTGTGTTCTGTCACTGAGAACAGAAGCAGGCAGAGGTCTTACAGAGAAGCACATAAGCCAGCACAGAAAATCCTTGGCAAGATGGAGGGAACGCATTAGGGACCTTACTCTGCCCTTTCTTCTCTTGCCATTGATATTGCTGCTGTATTCCCAGTGCCATGTGGGCTGCAGCTGGTTGGGTAGCAAGATTCTAATATTTGTATTTAGCTTTTCAGAATGTTCATATTCAGTTGTTATGTTGAGACGCTGCCAAGCTTTTTCTGAGGAAAGCAAACAGAAAGGAAATGCCAGGATTTCTGACGGCCTACGACTCTGCTATACCATGACGGAAATTCATGACAAAAATAAAAGGTACTTCTCTAGCCTCCAGCTTTCTCTGTGACAAATTTCAAAGACTTGCCACTTCAGAAATAATTTTTTTTATTTAAAAGAGTATTAACAGCTTTAATATGTGGGTTCTCATGGGATCCCTTAATATTTAGGGGATGTTTAGGCTACTTGAATCAACATTATAATGTTATACTTTTTATTTTTGTATTTAGTGACCGCACAAAAACAAACAATGCACAACAGTGTGATAAGCCTTAAATTATTTTATTTAAAAGTGCCAGTAGTATGAGTTGACCACTGCAAGGTTAAAAACTCTTTCAATACCTGAAATTATTATCTCACACCTGAGAACAAGGGAAAGGGACATTTCAAATGCAGTGGGGGTGGTGGGAAGGCAAAGGGACAAAAACGGTTTTTAAAATGTACTAAAATTGTCCTTTCAAATTACTCCTGCTTAAAAATGCTCCTCATGCCATGGTAAACTAGATTGGACACTAATACTTTTAAGGGCTCTTTCTGTGATTTCTTTCAAGAAATATTAAAACAATTGACTGCTTATCAAAGAGTCAAAGTAAATGTATGAGATTTCACCCAATCTAGGTAACAATTCTAGAGAATATTTTGGGGGTTTGCCACTTTCAAGAGTACATTTTGGTGGGGTTTCTTAGATCGGGAATGGACTGATGTTCTGAGTCAGTCTGCCTTCCCACTGCTTCACTTGGTTTCCTCAAGAATCCTGTATAAACATATTTTCAACACTAAACCCCTCTTCCTGAGAGTTTATACACTGAAAAATGCTTGACAGTGTATAAAACTCCACAATATTAATGAACATTTACAAGTTGTAAACTTTAACCTATATTACAAAAGCATTTCTTAAAGTATAGAACTTTGTTGGCATTTGTTAATTAGACACTTGGAAACAATGAAAGATTCTCTTTGTCAAAGGCAGATTCATAGGAAGAAGAGATGATTGAGACTGACTTTTCTAGACGAGGAAGGATAATTTTGCTTTTAAGTTTGCTTATGCAAGAGCTGTGTACTGTTTGAGACCTTAATAGTAAACTCAGTAGTAAACTTATTAGTAAATAGTTTCTGAAACTACATGAAATGGGAAGAGCTGAATATCTAATATTCATAGTTTATAAATAAGCTACATATTTAAAATATCCTGCATGGGTTTCAATGCTTCTGCTAGTATATATATATGTTTTAGACAAAAAAAAAAATCCAGTAAAATATAACTACGTAGTTCAATTCTATAATACTGCCCGAAATCCCTCGCTCTTACTTACAAGAATAAGTAGGTACAACAGGTACAATTTGCACAAAAGAAGAGGATCAAGAAAGAAAGGCAGCTACATAATACAGGGGTGGAAACTGCTGACTGACTCCATAGTAGATGCTGCAAAAGAATGGAGTTAGATGAAAATAAGTATCTCAAAAGCAGGAAACACTTATTTTTACATTTCTATGCACATGAAAATTTTGGTGGATCCAAGTCAGTAGACAAACCTGATGTGTTTCAGAGTGACTTATAAATTGGAAAGACAGACTTTGGAATGCCTATATGCAGTATATTAAGCACAGTCCACATGAATGGCCTATCAACATTTTTAGCATGTGGAAAAATAAAAGCATACAGTTGTGGAAGACTTGTATGCCATGCACTGTTAAGTCCGTGAGTCTTATACCAGGGTGACCTTGCATCATGTAAACACAAATTCAAGTGGAGACTAGTATTTTCTAACATGAAAGACATTGCATCCAAGAGAAAACAAATATATTCTCGCAGGCAGTGCCCAATTTAAAACAAACAAACAAAAAAGTTAAATCACCAGATTTCAAATCAGTGAAAGGCTACAGACCAATAAGTGTGACCTGATTATATAACTGACTTAATAATCTTAATACTTAGAAACAAGTCCTAATTATATCATTAATTGTTGAAGGTTAGTCTTCTGTAGACACTCAAAACTTCTTCTTCCAAAACGTAGACTGCATAATCCTAAGGAACACTGGTAGTGAAACTGTTTCAGAGATAAATGTAGAAGAAAAAGAGGAATAAAAAATTGGGAGTCTTTGCAGAGCACATTGTTGTATGTCCATAGAACCCCAACTGAGACTCAAACCAATCGTGGTTAAAAACCTCCCCTAGTTCATGGTCTAGAGAACGTAATACCAAAGTGAAGAAAGAAAGCCTCAACAGAGGCTCCAGTTAGTCTTAGGAAAGTAGTGGCATAATTTCTTTAGGTTAAGAAGGAACATTACAGTCTACTGCAATAGAGTAATATTTGTTGCAGCTGCAATTAGCAGACGTGGATAGTTTACATGCAAGACAGCAAAATAATTTTGGAGTATTAGGGAAATAATGCTTATGGCCACAATTCAAAAAACAGCTTGATGACCAAGCTGGTTGCTCAGCCTGACTTCTGAAAGGAAAACCAACACAAGAGTCAATTAATACAGAAATGAAGGCTAATCACATATTTAAGGAAGGGTAAATGGGAAGACACCTTTTCAAATATTGCTTATTTCATCCTTTTTCAAAATACATCTTTTATATTCAGCTTCATGCATGTGACTGAGAGTCAGTAATAGACACATGAGGTATACATACTTAAGGACTGGTTATTGGCCAGATGTTTAAAGCAGTTGTCCAATGAAAACATTTTGATTGTATGTATTTCTAGCAGCTTGTAAGGCTCAATGTTATTAAAGATTTTTATATTGCCGTCAAAAAAGTGGAAGCAAACCCACTATAATTTACAGATTATTACGGCCTATTTCTGTTACCTCTTCCCCTTCCTTCTGTGACTGCCTTCACCTTACTTCCCTCTTCCCCCTCCTTCCCCTCTACCACTTCACCTCCTTAATTCTTTCTTTCTCCCTTCCGGTCCCTTCTTCCCTCTTTCAAGTGAGGAACTCCAAACTCACTTAAATTTGAGACTGGAAAAAAACCTGATATTGGATACTGAATGTGGGCTTAAAATGGGTTCCTACGCATTTTATACAAGCTTCAAAATACCCCCCTTTTTATTGCACATTTTATGACTATACCCTTACGATATTCACAATAAAGCTTTTGCTTCCTGCTACAACCACTATTTGCTCCAATGCCATTAATTTCAAATTCTATAGATGTAGCTAAATATGTTTAAGGAGGTCAACTCAAGCAGTATTATGGTTAGGGTAAACCAGAAAAATACAGAACGCAGTCTGTTTAAAATTACTGGTCATAGGTCAGTGATGGGTCAGTATAAAGGAAAGCCAGTGATCCTCTGGTATAAATAAGAGAGGATGAGTAATATAAAGTTTCTGCAGGGTTTAGCTCTGCCTGATTCTCTGTTCACATTTAAAATTTTTCCAGTTTAGCTACATGACACAGTAAGTAAATATACATTTATAAGTAAAAATAGCATGCCTGGACAACACCTGTTGCAAAATTTATGTTGCAAAAAAAGCAACAGCAAGGATGTCAGATCAGCATTCTGAAACATACTACAGACATAATGTAGGCCTACATAAGTCCATATGGCACACAGTTACATCTGAATGCCAGTAAACAACCGAATCAGATGATTTAAACTATTTACTTTTTTAAACATGTCGCCAGTTGAGCAGGAACCTTCCCTGATGCTCATGAGAGGCAGATTACACCACCTGCTTATAGAGCAGCCACAGAGACTTGTGCAACATATTGCTAATGACTGTGTGCTGGCAGACTGCATTTCAATTTCACCTATTTTAAAGACAGGTTTTGAAACTAATTAATTAATTGTTGTCTGCAAATCATGTTCAGATCCTCAGGTGAAATCCATTACCCTGGCATGCTAGATTATTTATTATAGATTAAATGAAAAAGGAAAAAATAATTGCAGACTAGTCTGAAAGCATCGGCAAAATGTCCTAAAGATAAGAATAGATTAATCTTGTTAATAAGTACTTATGTGCAGCTTTTCAGGAAGAAAACAGATTCAGATTTTTATGCACATTAACATATGGAGCAAGATGTCTGAAATAGTAGGGAAGCAATTATAAAAGCCCTGCTCAAATCTCCTGTGAAGCAAACTGAAATGAAGAAGATAAGTAAGGCTGCAATTCTTGTAGCCCCAGTAGAGTGAATAGTGAATTGGAACTAAACAAGGTACTAAACAGAATTTAATTCCTGAATCAAATGCAGCACTTGAAAAATAAAACACTAAAGAGTTAGAATTTCAGTACCAATGCTATGCTTTAAAATCCTTGTATTTATAAAAATTATTTCAATTTTTAAATCCTCTAAGAGCTTTTAAAGTGAAACCTGAGAATTGTTGTTCGAGCGTGAATCTTCCACAGGTAGTGAGGTATCTGAGGCAGTTGCAAGTCAAGGGATAAGAAAGGGAATTCAAAGACAGAAGTCAAAAAAATTTAAAGAAACATTTCTTTCTTATTAATGTCTGCCAGGTTTTTGCTCAACTGATCTTTTGCCTCTGTGTGAGCTGACTTCTGAACAACCATCTTTGGCAAGCAAGAAGCCATACAGCTTAAGAATTCTCTTGGTGACACTATTATTTTGTAAATGCAGTTAGCATCAGCTTTCACTGATCTACATACAGCTCTTCACAAGAGCACAGAAGTATTAATTCATCACCTGCAATTTGATACTGCAATTATGCAAAATCAGAGGAAAGATTATTTGATCTTTGTGATAAAGTCTGATCAGGTATTTATAATACTCCATCTTTGCTATTTAATACTCTTTCCATTTAAATGTAAAAGTTTATTTTTAATGGTTAAAAGTTTATTAAGTGTATTCATAACATTTTCTTAAATCAGAGCCCTAGGCCACTTCCAGGACACATCTGGGGAGGAGCAGACATGGCCAGGCTGCAATTCCTTCCATGATCCAGATTCCATCTGCCTCAGCCACAGATGGGCACTGTCATCCTATGCTCATGGTCTGCTCCTCCCATTTTTCTCATTCTCGCAAGGACAGGATGCATAATAAAGCACTCATTCAAGAATCATTAAAAAGAACAATTATTTAAATAAATGAGTTATCACTGTGCAAGTAACTGAACCCTTTATACTCAACTGAGCTAGTGACTAACATGGCAAGTTAACAGGGGTTTTTTAATGGGTAGAAGAGAAACATGTTATCACAAGTCCTCCACTGTACAGCTTCATGTATGTGAGAGCATTCCCCTTTCTACAAAACATTCCTCCGGATGTGCATTGCATGCCAGTTCACACACACACCTAATCTCCATTTGGGTAATGACAATCAGAGATCTAATCAGGAAGCCTGCTGAACACCTGCAAGAAATGCAAAACTCCAGCAAGAGCAAGGTGGTATCCTTCAAAACATCACAGCAGATACCTGGATTTAAGAATGGAGGAAGAAGAAAATCAGTCTCAGGGGCACCTACTGCACCTCTTCAGCAGCTTTCTTTGCAAGAATCGCTGCCTATTTGTGCCAGTGAATCCCCTGCAGCCATAAAACACTCCTGTGTTGAAAAGCTGTGTACCTCAAGGTTATAGATGCTAGGAAATGTGAGGGGCAGAGAGGAAAAGTCACTTCTTTTGCCATCAACAGCAGAACCTTCTAATAATAAGGAGCAAAAGCAGAAACACCACTGACCAAACCACCCATGGATTTACATTAAGCCATGTTCTGTTGGCAAATTGGCTCTGTTGGAAAATGAGCCAAGCATGCTGACAGCTAAATATACTAGATAACTTTAGTTGCTTGAAATAAGGATGGAGATGAAAACCTGCCATAGACATCTGTGGAGGAGAGGTGAACATTTTATTCCAAGAACATTTTGTAAAGTGTTGCTTTTTGATGCAAACTAGTGCCTTTCAAATAAATATTCATTCTTACAAAGTACCTCTCAGATCTCAGGAAACATCTTCCCTTGAGTAACCTGCCCACTCCAAGTTCATGCCAGAAAGCTTCTCCCCATCTCAGACTGCTATGCTCCCTGTGCATGTGTGCATGCCTGGAATCCACACTTTCTGTAGCACAGTGTGTACGTGTGCATGTAGAGGATTGCACACACATGCACACACATTGACTGAAAAAAATATATTTTATTATTTGCCTCTTTCCTTTAGATGAAAAGTTTTAAACCAGCACTGTATTGACAAAAGAAAAAAAGACTAATAATTTCAGATGTAATAACAGGACAGCTTTTATCCTTTTTTCTTGCTCATCTAAAAAGGCATAAATCTTTTCCCGATCTTCAGAGTCTTTCCCTGTAATTCTGAATCTGCTTTCAGATGTTGGTGCAGTGTGCACTCACTTGAGATTTGAGGTACAGATGTCAGGAAGGAATTTTTGAGAGAGTTTATTATAATTTTTGGCTAACTGTGACCAGCAGTTGGTAATTGAAAGATATTCCAGTCTCTTTTCAAACTTAGAAATGCAATATACATAATTTTCACTGACACAGGAACAATTTTTGCAATGAAACAAGAGTCAGGTATGCAAAGGTAAGACCTTCATGAGACTTCTGTGGGTGACTGAGCGCTTGCTGAAATGCAAATGAAATTAGAAACACTATTTCAAGTGAACAACAAAAAAGTTATTTTCTTGTTTCTCACTGATGCATAGAGGAACATTGTGAGAAAAAAGTAACATCAGAACATGGGCAGATAATGGAGAAGCAAACAACTCTGTTTCCTATTTGGGTATTACTGAAATATTTCTGCTTGAATGCTCTAAAGCAAACAAACAATCTCATGGACAAAACAAATACACAAAAGATTGATGCAAAATATAAAGTTTTAAACCACTGGAAGCACCTGAAAAAGGTAGATTTCAGCTTAAGCTCTTGAAACTGTATTCCCCACCTCTAGCACATGAAGACCCCGAACTATGTATATGTCTTCACAAATTACTCTAATAGTCATATCTATAGATGAGGAGTCTCTGTTCTACAAGAAATTTGTGGTCTTCCAAGTCCTAGACTGTTGCAGTGCGTTATGGCCGGTTCCACAGCCAGCAATATCATACTGGCCACTGCCATCTCCCCCCTTTCCCCCCCTGTGTTTGGTTCTTCCCACAGAAGGCTCCGGGTTACCTGATCCCCCGTCGGCCCATGGTATTTCTCCCTTCCCACGCTATCCTCCATTGGTCTGTACCCTTTGCCCACCAAGATTCAAACTCATGTCCCTGTCTTATTGGTTATTCCATGTTTTCCCCACCCATTTGGTAAGGGTATAACAAGCCCTGGTAACGGCTTTTGGCCACCACTTCTTCTTGTGACCTCCAAGTTGAAATAAACCCACTCCTGTTCTCCCACACAGAAGTTTCCTCCGCCTTGTTCTCACCTCCTCAGCGCGCCTGGACCATCGGTGGGTTAGGCGAGTCCAGGCTGGAACCTCGCCAACCCTCCCGCACGCCCACAAGCAGCCTCCACCACCCTCTCCCGCGTGGGTGGGTGCCCGGCACTAGTGGTCCTCGAGCTAGCCGAACAATATAGTGCCGCGGCACTAGACCAATATGTTTAATCACAGAACTTTTATATTCAGCCAAAATAAAAGCATACAAACAAAAATGTACTTTTTAAAGGATGTAAAAGACCTTTGAATGGCTACAAATGCAGGGAAATACACAAACATGTAAATTACTCCCATTTTATCCAGTTCTAGAAGATATCAGCTTCTAGATATAATTCTAAAAATACAGAAATATATTTTTAATAGAGTAATGTTATTTACAACCTCCTGAATCATCCCTGGTGCAACTAAAAAGCAGACACTTACTGAAGTCTGCTTCTACTACTTCTCTGTCATAAAAGACTCCGGAGGAATTACCAGAAAAAATAAGCATCTTTTTAAATTCCTCTTAAATTAACACTTAAATGCACACAGAAAGCTCTTCTCTGTAAAGCGCAAATCATTCCAAAAATGTGGGAATATAGCATCTATTTTTATCTGGGAAACTGAACATACACAGGGCGTGTGTATGTGCGTGTCACGCTGCTGTCCTGTACAGGGGCACCTGAATTAGCCCATCGCTAATGAGCTTTGCTACTGGAAACAGTCTAGTCATGCTAAGGTGATGCTCCAAGGAGGTGAAGACACCCTGCTCCTCAGGAGTGTCCTTGTGCACTGATCCCTGCTGTGTGAGCAGACTCTCAGAGGCCAACAGCCAGTGCTTGTGGAGAGGCTGAGCATCTCAAGGTCCCTATGAAAGCAACCCCTGCAGCTACGAAGCAGCCTGAGCCTCACCTCACCCTCCAGTCCTGCATTTAGAATTCTCTGCACCTTCTCTTTCAGCTGACTGTCATGTTGAGTGATGAGATACAAGGAGGCTTAGTCTGGGCTTGTAACATGGGTTTCCTCAAGCAAATTCCATTATTTAGAGAAAAGTGGTTGTCCAAAAAAAAAATTATGTCCTGAGCAATTATGAATTGGCTACCCAGAAGTGTTGACAGTAAGACTAGAACCCACATGTTTTAAGGTCAGATTTATTCTTAGTACCAGCTCTTCGAAGATGCAACACCATCACGCTTGTGTTGTGCAGGGAGTCAGATGTCATTATCATTAGAGTCCCTTCTGACATTAACACCTGTGAATGTCTCAGTTTTATCAGCCTCTGCTGATTTTGCAGTCCGGAAACGGCTACAAAGATGAATTGGGAGAGGCCGAAAAAGCTCTGAATTTTTAAAGAATACAAACACTGATCATAGGCTCATGTTTACCCAGCTCTTTTTCAAAACAACTTCCAGTAAAATCAATTAGAAAATCATATCTGAAAAGGAAAGCAATGACAAGGCTCATGAAGAGGACACATGAACACAGTACAAGCAGCGGCACATAATCAATAAGTACAGAAGATTGCTTTATACAAAAAAAAATTGCATTCATTAAAATACCAGAATAACTGCTGTCTTGAGAGGAGACCGTGTTTCTATGAATGAGTTCAAAACTAAAGCCCTGCCAGTGGGATTTTGAGGGGAATGAACCTGGCGCATAGGAATTCTCACTAGATACAGTGCAATAAGCAACTCACTTCAAATTCCCAAGCACAGAGAACCCCAAACCACGCCTAAAAAAAACGCAAGGAAGCAAAACTGCAGATTCTGTGAAACACTGAGGAATATTTTACAACTTGAAAACAAATGAAACATTTAAAATTGAGATTTTCTTGTTTTTGTGGTTTTGAACAAATTTGAGAAAGGAAGGAAAAATGAGTGTACAGTTTATTACCATTAAAATCCTTCCTGTACAACCTGCTGACCTTCAAGAACCAACCATGACTCTGAAATTAATTAAAATGTCCTAAGTTAAATATCATTCACAATTTTCATAATGCATTAATTTAGTTAACCATGTTCATAACTACAATGAAATATTTTTGGCATACATCATATTCAGAGGTGTTTTGCATTTCAGCCTGTGGCAGCTGCTGACAGCCAGCTTTTCAATGAAATTCCAGTGTGCATGTGTGCGCATTTATTTATATAAATATTTTGTAACCTGTAAATACAGATTATTGAAAAATATTTAATGTCAGTTTTTTCTTCTTTTTTTTCAACAGGTAAAGAGATTTATCCTATTTGGTATATATATTTGATATTCATAAAATTGACCCACAGATGGGATGCTTTATATTTTTACTGTTTCAGGCCAAAATCCAATTTAGAACCACAGATCAGCAATTTAAAAACAAAACCAGAACAGTTCAATGCTTATTACTTCTTTTAACCATTGTAATTGCTTCATTCATAACTGCTGAAAAAGAAAAAATACAAGCCAGTGTATATTCACTGTAATTTAGGACAGTCAGTGGAAGTCACTAAATCAGGAAAAAAAAATAAACTACTGGGTTATTTTTAATTTTTATGTTGCAATGCTTTCTATATTTCCGAATTTCTCCTCATTAGAGAAGCAGCCTAAAGTCTAGTCAAAGTGATTTCTTTCATAATCTCCAAACAGGAGTATATTTAGCTTAATTATCAGAAACATCTCCACTATTAGGACAGCAATGCCTCCAACAGGCATCGACAAGAAGCTTTTTTGTACCATATCAGGGATTTCTTTTCTTCAGCGAAAATTTTAGATTTTTGACACACATTCAGTCAAGACTGATCAAAGAGACTGCCCAAATTTATATCTACTGTGTAAGGAAAAATTATGGTTAAACCTATGTCTGTTTCTTTTTGCATGCACTATATATATTATGAATCCCCACACACACTGTATGACAACAAGCAGCTCTGACTAAGTTCCATTTGAGTTTTTAAAACTAGAAAGTCTGTGTGAACATCATGGTGAAATGAAAGGCAGCCAACAATGCCACTGTTACTTCTTTAAAACAAGTCAGAAAGATTTCTGTATTTGGAATTAAAATGCCACAGCTTTTTGTTTCTCATTAAGTATCATATTTCCACAACAGATTACTGTAACTGTGCTCCTAGAATGTTTCAACAAATGTACTTAGCTGAAAATCCCCAAAAATCTTTAAACACCTAGCTTTATGTGGTATTTTAAAACTAATTACATTCTGTGGAAAAAAGTCTGACAAGATCATCTTCTAATGATGCTTTCAGATAGAGTACTCAGCTTTGCAAATTCAGTGCTTGCATTAAAATACTATTATTATATATTTCAGAAATTAGATATTTTCCCTTTTCAAATTATCTGTATTTTTGTTATGTGCAATCTACTACCTTAAAAATAGATAGCTGGGTTATGAACTAGACAGTAACACACTAAACTGAAATGCTTTCTTCTTTTACTTTTTATCTTAAAGGACTACTTTGTATAATTAAATTTAGCAAATAACCTCCTCAGACAGAATGAGCAATGTCTCTCCACAGAATTTAGCAGATTATAAAGCTCTGATCCCTAGAATTTTTTGAAACACCACTAAGAAAATTCAAAATAGGTACACATATCTGTGTACACACCATATTGTATCAACATGTCATAACTGTCCATTGCTTAAGGTGATTGTTTTGTTTTAATTTAATAATATGGAGCATTTAAAAAACAAAATCCATAAACTATTTTGGACAGTTCCACCACAATAACTAAATTCCAGATGTTCACTTCTTACTGGTTTTTCTTCTGTTTTTCTTACTTGCATGCCAGCATGCATGAAAAAGTGCACATGTGCTTTTTGCAATACATTTTGCAATCATTTTTCAAGCCTTAAGAGCACAAATTGAGAAACTTTTCCATGGAATTTTCCTTGAAGTATACATAAGCTCAGTAAACATGTATAATGTGGCAGAATACAATAAAGCCTGTATCCCCAGTATAAACTGTCAAGGTTTGCTAGCAGAGGACTTAATCATTTTGGTTGAGGCCATTTATAGGAAACTACAGAATAAAGTGTTCTTTGATAGACATTCTATATCGGCAAAATCTGTTCTTGCTCTATATGTATCAACATGATAAATTAAGTCTCGCCCTTGTATTTCTTTTGAAGGGACCAGCCTATCTTCTATAACATTCGTGTGTGCATCCACCCTGCTTCTGCAGGACCTGGGCCTGAATGCAGGGATCAGTAAAGGGATGGAATAGCATCTGGGGGAAGGAAAACATTCCACTGGTTTCATGGCTTTGCTTGATAATAATTTGCTTGATAATAATTTCAGATATTCAATTATTCACCACAGTTTTTATTCAGAATAAAANCCACTGGTTTCATGGCTTTGCTTGGCTTTCAGATATTCAGTTATTCACCACAGTTTTTATTTAGAATAAATGAATTACAGCAGTCTGCTTGGACACACATTATTCTTTTTTTAGTTGCTCACAGTGAATGCAATCACCTGAAGATGTAGCTCATTTTGTACTACAAATGTACTGTGGTATGATTTAAGAGAAAGATATTAATTAAACATTCAAAATCAGATCCTTAATGATATATGGCTATATCCCTAGGCATCAATCCTGCAAACATATGCATGTTAAGTTAATGGGACCTCTCATGTGCACAAATTACAGTATTTAAATCCTCCCAGAATGAGGGATTTAATTTTGCTTGAAGAAAAAAAAAGTGTCTTCTTTGAGCAGATACTATATTTCTGTCTCTCTGCCCTTTACTAAATATCCCCCAAAAAAAATTCTTGTCAAGTTTTATTAGATGTATTGTTTGCTAAAATGAGATGAAAATCAACTGTGTATAGAAGTCACGGTTGTAATTAAATAGGCTACTGTCATTTCTGATACACAACTGCTCCATCTCTAAACTTCGTAATTTTGCCAAAAAACATCAGTAAGACAGTCCTGTTCAGAAAATCTACCTCCCCAATATTTAACGTCGGATATGCAATTTATAATAAAAATAAGAAACCTGGCAATAAAATTGATTTGACTAGCAATTCGAAAGCATTGCTGTGTTTCTAACATCATGTAGGTGTTTTACAAGTTCTTACTGGGAGTGACAGAGGATGGGGAAAAGACACAAACACCGTACTGCAAGCACTGTCTTCAGGTATGCTGACTGGCAACCTGCAGGGCAGCCACGTTTCTTTATTCACCTAAGAGGGAGATATTATTCCCAGATGTCATACCTGGAACTGCTTTCCAGAAAGATGCCAGATGTGTCTAAAGCAGGCAGCAAATGTTCACCTCTGTCTGAGGTGCACAATGAAAGGAGAAAGGACAGAGGAGATAGGGCTGTCCGAGGGACAGAGCTGGAGAGGGGAGCAAAGAGGGAGGGAAAGGCAAGAGGAATTACGATGAAAAATGTATGTATGGTGGCTTCCTATCATACTGTAAGTATGGTCGCTTCAGTATGCACAACTTTTGGGCCTTACTCACACTCCTTTGATAGAAATTCTCAGGGAGTTACTTCTGATCAATGCTCCCCACCACAGAGTAGAGCCCAGCTGATTCAAACATTGGTCCACCTGTGTACGTCTTAAGCTGTCCCCTTCCACATGATGTTCTAAGACTCCAGTAACCTCAAGCTTTTCACCCCGGGTGCAGGCTCCAGAGTGTTATGGTCCCTCAGAAGGTCTAAACAGTGTTTAGTTGCTGCACTGGTTTCTAGTAAGAATCAACTGAAAGGACTGCTCCTGCTCCTCTGACATGCCTCTTTCCCAACACCCAAGAACAGCACATCTTTTCCTTCCTTTGTTTTCCTTCCTCCAAAAAGCACCTGGAGCTCTGGCTTTGAAAGGCTCTGACACGTACACAGAAGCTCTCAAGAACTCATTGCAAAGACACTGTTTAACTCCTTTAACTTCAAGAACCAGTACAGAGCCTTGGGACAGAAATCCTGTAAAAGGAGATTGCAATATCATATCATGGCACTTCAGATCTCAACTGAACTTTCATCATTAAACTTATGCCTAAGAAATCAAATCTATTGACTAATGAGATTTCTGGCACAAGTGGCTTACTGATATTCAATGCTCTAGAATTCATTAACAGAAGAGATGATGATATTACTGCAATCATATTGTGCATCATAAAATCCATTAGAAAATACAGTGATATTACTGGTGCTCATGTTATGCTAAAACATGAAATAGGGTGATAGCAAATAAACAAATAGAAGAATCAGTCATAGTTCCCAGTTTAATCTCTATTCTTAGTCTTCTCATTTCAAAAGTATATATCCTTTGAGCAAAATAACATAGTTTTTGTTACATTTTAAAGCAATTTTCTGTCGACTTGTTAGAGTACATATTGCTGTAAGAATTAGACCTTTAGATGGCTATATTTTTAGGCTCATCCTCAGCAAACACAGGTTACTGATCTCTATGAAACATATTCCATGCAGCCACAAGGCCGCCCTATTATTTAAAAAAAACCCCACGCCCTTAACAGTGACTTTTCAGGCAATTATTGCATGCCTGTGCTAATCCACCAATAGTCAGTGACAGGAATTATCAGAACAGCACACAGCTTCAGATATTACTGTGCTCTGTCATGTTGGATGAAGACCTAGTTGCTTTGACAAGCAGTATCTCCCTGGCATTTGAAGCAAATCAGTTTTGCTGGCTTGACACAGGTTTGCTGCCTCTGATAACTCTCATCAGAAGGCACAGCTCACTAGCAGGGAATTCTGCACAGCTTAAGAAGAGCCTAGTCCCTTAGTGGGTAATTCTTGAGAAAGGTCCAACTGGGAATCATAATTCTCTTCTGTGCTGGTTATTTCATCTCATCCTCAATATTATTTCTCGCTCATCAAGCATCAGAAGCCTAAAGAAAAACCCTAACTAAAATGCCTTCTGTGGGCTGATGCCACTCAGATTCACCTGAATTCAAAGGTGATGTCTTAGTGCTTTACCTAGTGCTTAAGCCATAAAGAGAGTTTATTGAGCTGAAGTGCAGCCTTCTTGGCAAAGAGTGCCTGCAGCTCCAGGAAACAGCATGAAAATAAGGCTGAGATGTTGTATCTGCCGTTTGAACTGAAGGCACGCCTATTTGGCTGCCTGAACACACAATCCTGTGCTACTGTTCAAGCCTGATTGCTAGTGGATGATGCAGATCTCAAAGTTTTCTTTTCATCTCTAAGAGATATGGTGCATAACTTCTCATATTATCCTATCACCCAGCTTCGTCGCTGACAGCAGGATCACTGGCAGAAGCAAAAAGGCCTGAGGAGATCTGGTGCTGCAGTTAGCAAAAATCCCTGGATAAAAGACGCACCAGAAAATCTTCTGAAGGCAGCTACATGGACACACGCCTTGCTGGGGAAAGCAGGGGTCACCATGGAGCCTGTTTTTGAGGAATTTGTTCTGGTTCCCTCATACCATACATTTTCTGGGCAGTCAGCGCAAGCCCTCCAGACCAAGAGACAGAACTGGTTAAGATAACCTGCTCCAAGATAAGGTATGAGAACACCCTGTATACATCTTAAAGATACACCCTCCTTATCTGAAGCTAAGAAATGCTTCATGCTTTTACAAATATATTTGAAAAGTAAGCATTACAAAGCTACGGTTTGCAACTTTATCAGGGAAGTACTGATGTTTGTCAGAAATTGGTCTGCATAACTACAAATGCAAAACTGTGCTTTTCATCATCAATAAAACCACAGAGGCAAGAAAATAAAACATGGCCCCTACTTGCTCTGAGTACTGTTTGCTAATGTATATACTCTTAGGCTTTTGGTTTATAACTGTATCTTTTAAAAGAAAAAGTGATTTATATTCATTTAATGGTCAGTGTGTCTCAGTAGTCTCACCTACAAAACTGCACACACTGGTTAAATTCTTTGCTGGCTAAGGATAAAGCAGAGCATATAAATTCTGAATTGACTGTTTATATTGTAGTAGTGGTATGTCTGTACTGGCTGGCACCAATCAGGAAGGCTATGACACCAGTAACCTGTATGATATTCAGACATGCAGCAAAACATAATAATGTTTATTGCTTCAGAAAACAAACACCTAAGATATGGGAAAAGATGACAAACAAGGGCAAGGAAAGCAGAGATAGCTAGTTTGGTTGCTTATACTTCTGTATTTATCATGCAAATAACACTACTATAAATTCAGCTGGCTTACTGATCAGTGGACTGTATACTGAAAAATTATTAACTGTTGATCAAGCAAGCCATGGCCAGATCTTGCATTTATTTATTTTGAACAGCTCTATTGAGGTGAGTCATTTTATGGATGTCTGCAGATCCTATGGTAAAGTAGCAAGCTCAGCACCAGTTACACCCTGTCATGGTTGTGATGGCCAATGCTTTCTTCCTTCCAAAGGTAAATTACAGCCGGGTTTTACAGAGCAAAAGCCCTCTGAGGTCTCACACATGCTGACAGCATTTCTGAAAATGCGGACTTAAACTTCTCTTGCAATTTTACTGTATCTTTATTAGAAAATGGTTATAGACATACTTTATCAACAGGCTAAAATGGAAGGCATGATTACACAGGTTTCTATGGCGAGGTCTGCACTTCTTTTAGAGAGGTAAATAATAAAGTGTACTTTGACCCTTCCATCATCTGTACTAGAATATCTGCAGTACTCCTCAAGGAAAATAATGCAGCATTAAGCAAACTGTTCTGAAATAATTACAAGTGAAGTAGATATTTGTACTCAGATCTGATATATGAGGAAACTTAATACATGTAACTCACTGGCATGCAATCCCACTCCGTCCAAACAGAAGAATGGGAATTGTTGAACTTTTTTTGTTTTGTCAGCACTTCTCCACTTTCTCTGTAGATTCTACCACACTGTGTTACACAAATGCTGCTGCAGTATTGCAGGTATCTGCACACCAAGCTATGCTCATTTACAATTCTACCACAGATAATATAATATTTTCATTTCCAAATTGTGATATATAACAAATTCAAAGTTTAAAATGACCCTAAATGTGTCCCCCTCAGAGCATCACTGGCTATGTTGGAAAGCTATCATGAATTCAAAAGCTATGCTAAAACTGCAAAAGATTAAAAAAGGCTTATGGATTTATGAATGTGAAGTGATTAAGGCTATAGTTCTTCAGGCAAGATGGTTTCCTGGCTGAAAAAAAAAAAAGAAAAATGGAGATGTCTCCAGGAGAGGAATTCAGATGAACAAAAAAAGCACTTCAACATTATCAATATTTTTTTGATAAGCAAGAAAAGGAGAGGGACAAAACCAAAATACACTAGTTTGGGCACTGAAAGAAGCATTCTGCCTTGGCAAAATAATTTTAAATCAACGGGTTTGTATTTACAGCATATTTTGATCTGTAATTGCTTCAGCATAATGTAGTACAAAGTTATTGCTGAATATGATAAAGAACACTTTAATCTACTGAATGTGCAAAAAGCGTAAATGACTTCTTAATGGCACTTTTGTTTTGACTGACAGAGACTGATGTCAATGAGAGAAAATGTTTTAATGAAAGGAATCGCTACAAAGCTTATGTGTATGCTTACTTCTCATATGTACGTGAATGAGACAGACATTAATACAGAAATACAGCTGCCTGCAATATCTGGCCTTTAATCTTCCCTATTCCATTTTTAAATTCATCATGCAGGCGTGGTATTTTGATAACACATTAGCACAGTTATGACATAAAAATGGCAATACCTATAAATTATTTAATTGCATCTTTTAATACAAGTATTGAAGATGTCAAAAGTCTTGCAAAGATAGAAACCCATGAATAAAAAACTACCACAACTAATTAAAAATTATGTTCTTAAAGATTCCCAGTCCCCAGGCTCTGCACTGTGCTTGCTTTTCAGTTTTGGATCCTTCCCATGTAACAGAAGCACTACCAGGAAAAATTGCGGGTTTCATGTTTAGAGCAACTGCACATAAGAACTGCATTTCACAAAAGTCCCAGGTTTTCCAGATTATAAAACTGCTTGCAGATGTGTCCCATGGATGGCAGTCCTCTCTGCCTGCACTGTGCGTGCACTGCTGTGACTGCTCTGGGACTACCCTTACATGGGGGGGAGCAGGAGAGCAGGGAGAGAAGAGGACTTCACAAAATAGTGTGAAGACTCCGAAGGCAAATCCAAGCAGAAAAAATGCCAGAAATAATTACTTGTTGTGAGCAGCACTACTTTGTGATGACAAAAAACTGATATTGGATCACACAGTAGCAACAAGCGCAAGATAAGTCCTTTTCCAACACATGGCATGTACTTTGTGCGATTAGAAAAGCTGGGACACGACCTCACTCTCTGAAATAAATCTATCACAAACTAAAAACTATGTTTCACCTGGAAACCATACACATGCTGGTTTTCAACTGCCAGGAAGTCTTTTAACAGAAGTTGAGAGGAAGTTAATGATGAATTCACCCTTCAGCAGAGCAGGAGAACCAAAAGGCACCTGCTGAAATCCTTGTGGGGCAGAATACCTTGGCTTGGTAAAGCCGTGGACTTTACCAAGTCCACTTGGCTGTGAGTTCAATCCAAATTGGAAAATTCCTGATATAATAGAAACGCATTTATCAGAGAACATAAAGGACGAAGTTCCTTCGAGAAATCGGAAATATCTGTTACCAGCCAAATTTTGGCCCAAGGGCATCTCCTATTTCCCGAAAACAATGGGCATCAAAGATACATACCCAGGGAATGAATCTCGCCACAGAGATATAGTGAAGTTGTACTTAGAAAAGCTCTTTGATCATGGTATCCTGTATAGACGCGAATCTAAACATGTAGTTTCATTCAAAGGCACACCCTATACTTGGGAAAGCAAGTATCCCTTGGCAGGGAAAATGCTGCCTATATGTTTTCAGCTGGAAACTGAGTATTTCTATGTGTTACTCTCATCTTAAAAAAAGATATCCACTGATTATCAAACACTTTACAGATAATACAGAAAATGTCTGAGTGGGACAACGACTGCATTTATCTATTTTGTCTCCTTGAATTCAGCAGATTGCTCTGGTTTTTACACACAAAAACGTGCAGCCCCTCTCTCATCTGCTTGAACTGATTCAATTAGTGAGCTAAGACAAGCATTGCCACAAGCACGATTCATTATCATTGTTCCAGTCTGTGTTCAAATTATATTTAAAATAGTTGGCAAAGAGTATTGTTGAAAGAGTAATAAAAGATTGCTCAACACATCCATATTCTACAAGTTTTTTTCTGTACAGGAACATCCCTCTTCATACAAGTATGTAAGAATTTGATTTTCTTTCATGTTAGACTGCAGCTAGTACGAGACTATTATTACTGTACTATATACATGACCAAATTAGATTAACAGTAAATAATAGTGAATTAATAATGAACAATAATAATAATTAATAGCCAATAATAACGAATTAATAGTGAATATTTTTTTCTGTAATACACAACATTTCACTCTTGCCTGAAACAATACAAAGCAAAATTTAAAAAAAAAAGCAGAAGAAAATATTTTATTTTTTATATATTTGTAAAATGAATCCACTGTTTTTATTTGACGAGGTCCACTGCTTTAGAAAACAACACAGGTGTTACATTTTGTACACAACTCTCTCTCACAAGAATTCAAAGGAAGAGTTTTGACTAAGTGCTTACCTACAGTGCGTCCAGCAAGACTAATAGCAAGTTACATTCGTTCACAGTGTATAACGTAATTCTTTCCCAAGGGTCCAAGTTTTGCAACTTTTCTCATTAAAAACCCCAATCATGAGTATTTCAGCAAAAACAACTGCCTTTTTTTATTTTCCAAAATGATAATACACTAACCATCTAAATTTTTATTTAAGCTTCTAACCAATTATATTTTTTAAAAATTCTTACAAACATCACTGACTTCATGAAGCCAGGCTTATGACTGGTAGTCTAGTTGAATAAAATAAAATCAGTGAAATGTATTGCATATATTTTGAATAATGTGTAACTTCGTACATTCCATCATAAATCCCAAAAGAATGTCAGGAAAGCCTTTAAGTGTTTTCTGGCCTGTGCTACAAACCAGTAACCCTTGGGTTGTCTAAACAACATGATTCTTTAAAAAACAGGTTTTAATTCTCTCCAGGAAGAGCGGATCCTTATTTGGATATTAGTCTGAACTGTGCCTTCTCTCTAAAACTGTGTAGGAACGTCTCCATGGTCAACAGAGGAATCTAGTTACTGTATAGGAGAAAAACACACTGCCAGACGGTCCCTTTGGTGCTCTGTCCCGTCCTTTCCCTGTTGCCTCACCCTGTCAATCACACCCGAGAAAACAGTAAAAGATATTTCTTGCACACATGTACAAGCCTCATAACTGATGGTTTTGAGGCACCTCTTATGAAAAGTCATAGAGGGAGAGAACACTTCATTACCAAAGTCTCTGTGTTACTCTGTACTAAAAGAAGTTTCATGTTAACCAGCATCAACCCACTACAACCTGACACAGATGAGTAATGATCTTGATATCATTTCCCAGATGAATAACCTTCTCAGTAAAAACTGCTAAACATTATCAGTTGCTGTTCAGACAGCCCAGCTGTGATGAGTCAGGCTGTAGGAGCACCTCAAGCTTCAGAGAAGCCGGAAACCTGCCAGTGATTAAAGGCAGAAGCCTCCAAAACATAAGAGAAATAAGGTTACCAGCTTGTTTACAAAAGTCTCCATCATTAAGGTCAGACAGACCTTGCAGTGCTTCTTCCTCACATGCTTATATCAACATGTGAAAAAGACTCGTGTCTCCCCAGTTGACACAGTAAAGCCACACAGCCTCCTTGTGTGAGCACAGGTTATGTTGACACAGGAGGGTGGCTGGCAAGCTGTATCATTTAGAGATGAGGTCTAGTTACACCAACCCTAAGCCCATTTTATTGACATCTTGGTTTGACCTAAGGCGCTCTGCTAACATCACATCTATCCCACAGAAGTGCTGTAGTATACAGACGACAATGTAATGCCTTGCTGTGTACAATACAGCTTCCCTGCTCTAACATAACTTCAGAAACATATATCACAAGCATGGATTCATCTCTTTAAAACGGTTCGCTCATTTTTCTAGGATTTAACAGTATTGATCCTTTTCTGTAAGAATTCCATTATTATATCACCTCAACTTTACGATGAAGGTGATGTCTGTAATTTTTATGTTGATTATGTATTCAAGAAATATGTGAAAAGATTTTATTACAACACTTTCCTATAGTCACTGATTTTAGTCTAGTGTAGCCTGGCCTTATAAATGATTTTCCTCTTTAGTCAGGAAAAAATCAGTCAGCAAGCAAGTTGCTTAATGTTGTTTACAACATCTTCTTAAGGTCAAAATTAACATAGGTAATAATCATTTTAAGGAGTGACACTGTGATGCATCAAGCATGAAAGAGGTCAAGAATAAGTCCACTAATAGTGTCATCTTATGTATCTCCCAATATTCAAAACCATCTAGGTTTCAAGTGGCTCAGTCTCCTTCATGAATTTTTGGAATAGTTTATACATATAAATACACATCAAATGGGTTCCTTCATGCAATGAATCAGTGCAGAAACATTCTCTGCCTTGCCCTTGTAGAAGCTGGTTTCCTACTACACTGAGTTCTCAGGTAGCCCAGGGAAATCAACGCCTGAACTCAGACACTCAGACTTAGTGCTTAAATTTAAGTGGTATGAATATGCCCACCTCCAACAGCCTGTTTATTTTCCCACAGAAGTTTGCTGAAATTCCCATAAATTTCGCTTAGAGCTGTGTTGGCTGAACATGATTTGCTGATTTATTCTTCACAGGTTTCTGTTTTTCCTGTGTAACATTATCCTACTGTCTTTGAATATTCTCAAGACTACACATCTCCACTACTACATAACAAAGAACCGTGGTTAATATCACTGTATTTTTTTAAGTGGCTTAGGAGAAGTGCACTAGGCTGTTTACAAAGTGCTTCCCTACTGTAAGCACGTTTTAAATACTTTACCTCATTTAGAAATACTTCAAACTTTTCTATGCATCTGTGGACAGAAGAGGCTGAACAACACTTTGTCTCTTAGATTTAATTGATGCTCCCTGAAGCAACCAACCTGTATCACTGTATCAAAAGTGTTATGGTTGTTGATGTTGAGGTTGTGCTGATCAACTAAACAAACCTTTCAGCTGTCAGATTTGACAGTGACACACATAAAACATCCTCTTTATAAAGTGGAAGCACCACAAGCACATCAGGGAGCCAATATACTATGCATTCAACCTTTTTCCAAAGCAAAGCAAGCCACCAGAAATTCCAGGCATCAGATAGGGCCAACCTAAGTCACACCTAATTTTTTTCTATAGCTGCATTCCAAGGAGCAAGTAAGGAGGAATGGCCTAACTTCATGGCATTTCAAGACCTTGTAGCAAAACTGAACTAGTCTTCTCAATAGAGTTAACAGTGTTTTTGTTTCCCTTACAGTGGATACGCTGGTAGGTCAGGAGCTTCAATTGACAGAGTATTTTGGTCAATTTACAGTCAAGTCTCACTACATAACAAAACAGCAAACACCGAATCTCACTCAGAAAGGGACAAAGAGGGAGAGAATTAATTAACTAACTCTTCCTTGAGCATACAGTCATTCTAAATTATAAACTGTAGGATAAAAGGCCTAGTGATAACTCTATTATGGTAACAAATTATATGCTTTATCTAAATATAGCAGAGACATTGTAAAAAGACGCAGTCCTTCTCTGCCCTGCCCTGTTCAGTCCGTTTCTACTGCACACATTTACATGCATATTTCAGCCACTGAAGTGTTTACAGATGTATGTGAGCTAGAGACCATTCTACCAATTTAAAGATCATAGAGTCATGCCGAACACAATTGTATTTCACGGTGAAAATTTGAGAATATGACATACTTGCTAGAAATACTTCTGAAACTTTGTCATACCTGTTAAAGAGTTATTATGACCCCATGTCAATGTCAATACTTTTCTTGATTTTTTTTTAACTGACATTGTTTTAAAAATTTAAAACGTAGAAGTTTTAAGCTGACACACTGAGAGCAAAAGTGGTTTGTACATACAACATTCTGTCACTAACGTGTATGCTGGGTGTGCTGTAGGAAACTCAAGCTGTAAGTGCCCCTAAGTGGAGACAAGTACATTTGGAAAAATGTTCAAATTTCTAATCATTAATCAGAAATGAAGGCAAGATACACAAGTAAAATCTATTTCCTTGTTGCCTAAGTCTAGTTTGGTTTTTTCATTCTGAGTTTACTTCTATTTCTGCAAGGACATGCAAAAATCACAAAACCTGACTCTCAAGGTACATGAGTCGAATGTACACCGAGGTGCTGTTTTCTTGTAACTGTCTGCCATGCCAAACCAATGCATGTTCCCACTGATGCAAGAGAGAAACAGTAGTATAAATCCTGAAGTTATACAGAATTGTATCACTTGATGTATATTCAGCTGAGGGCAAACAAAAGGTGTGCTGATTATCTACGAAATTCTCATGCACTGGTCAGCATTACAGTAAAAGGTAATTATTCATTATAATGGTAGCATTAATTAATCTCTCCAATTAACCCCTGCTCCCTCTGAATTAAAAACACTGGTGCATGTGACACCAAAGGACTGATCTCAGTATGGGAAAACCTTTCTGACTGAATTATGAGCAACCAGATAATTTTTTCCTGTCAGGACAAAAATAAAAATAAAAAACCCCTTGTAATGAAACACCAACTAGATTATTATTATTATTGCTACTTTTTTCCCAATATTACTTTTCATGTTTACCTTTCTTGCATCTCGTATCATCTTCCGAACAGTTTCCTTTATGGTGTAAGGCTGTGCTCGTGGTGGATGAAAAAGCAGATCAATATTTGTGCCACCAGAAATTCCAGGCATCAGATAGGGCCAACCTAAGTCAAGATTTGGAGCTTCCACATCTGATTCAATGGGCCAGTAGGTTCCAGAGGAAGAGGTGTCATCAATGGAATGGTTAGAGGAATAAATTGTGTTTTGGGGAAGTTTGTGAACGTTGTTCAAAATATAATCAATTTCCTCATCCGCTAGGAACTCTGAGCATCTCTCTTTGGAAAGAAATTCTCTGTAGGCTTCTAAACCTCCTTCAATCAGAGCATCAATAGCTATTCGGTACCATTCCTTGTAATGAGGTTCAATATAGTTGTCTGATCTGCATTCATCATGTAAGGAGGATAGCAAAGATGACGTTTCCATTTTCACATGTATTTTGTATAAAGTCTTTTAAGCTTCCATTCATGAGCTGATGAAATGTATCTGCAAGAGAAAATAAGTAAGAAAACAATCAGAATATTTCTAGATATCTATAATACACATAGTTATTAACTAAAATACATTTCTAGTAAAGTTGCTCAAAGTTTTTCTAGCATCTTCCAAGAATTTAAAAATATTTTGAAAAGGCTCAGGGACTAGTATTGCCAAATATTAAATATTAAAGAGATAGATAAATATTAAATAGACATATAATATATTAAAAGAAATAGATAAAGAGCTTTTACGTAAACTAAACACATAATTCAGTGATTTTAGGAAGTTCTGATATTACAAGCTATGTCAGAGCTCATAGTACACGAACATCTGTACCAGTAACACCAATACATACCCAATGCAAGCTCCAATACACTGTCATATGTTGTGTTTCAAAACCCCCTTTGTAACAACTGAGTACTGTTCAAAGAAACACTTCAGAAACCAATTAAATTTCCTACTTTTTGATACATTACTGTCTCTTCAATGCATCTCTTTTCTTTGGCTTCTTTGAAACCACAGTCATTCAGGTTCTTCTCCTTATCTATCTCTTCTCCCATGCTGATCTAATCCATTTGTTGCTCCCAAGCAGGACCAGCCTACCTCATTTCAGTGAGTTATGAGGAACTCCAGAAAGATTTATCCTCCCACATCTGGGATCAAACTCTGAATCAGCAATTTGATGTCTCGTTTCCACCCTGCTCATTCCTTCTGCCAAAAGGAGCGGCTGCTTTAATCTTTTTTTTTTCAAAACATTAATAACAAGTTGTTTACTGCTGATGTTTTATAAATTCATATTTATATTTTTTTATTTCATTTAACAAGATCTGAGAGGGTTGCTTTGTGCTGCACATTTGGGATTTAAGACATAGGGAGAATAAATACCAGTGTTTCTTCCTTCATGTTTCTGCAGCCCTCAGTAAGTCACCAAAAAATAAAAGAGGGGGAGGTGTTTCATGACAGCGGCATCAGCATAGCCACGTGAAATAGAAAGATGGTTGCACATCTTCCAGGGCTAGGGCATGAAGCTTAAGAGAAAGACTGCAGAAGCAGTAAGAACATCCAATGAAGGCAGAATAGTTAGAAAAAGCTTGATAGCTTGGAAGTTAACATTGGGTTTCCCTACAAGCTTAATAATAGTATAGCAGTATAAGAGCAAATAGTCATACGGAGTTCTGATTCCATTTACCGGCATATAAATGTAATTTAATTCCCTCTTCCCATCAAGACCTTCCAGATATTTTTGCAAACAGCGCAATTGCTTTCCACTGTCTGTTGGGAACAGTTTAAATCTTCCCGAAAGGAAACGTAAATTAGCTATATTAACCTAAAGGAATGAAAATAAAAATCTCCATAACTACTGATACTTCAAAAACCAATTAAATGTTCAATTAAATCAAGATTTATAAGGAACTTGGGGAGTCTGAGGTTAAAAAAAAGACCAAGAAAGACAAATCCAGATCTGAAGCTGGCATCAGCATGTCATACGGAATAATTCCATTTGAATCCTGTCTCTCAGCCAAGTAGCAGGGCAGATCTTCCCAGATAGGATTGCTTTCGAGCCTGGGGGAAAGGAGTGTTCCTGGCTGCTCCCAGTGTAGCTCTTTGTGGTGAACTGGAAAGCAGAACACGAAAGGGATCTGACTGCTCTCCCCCCAACTGAGAACTACATATATTCCTCTGACAGCCACTCAGGGCTTCGCTGTACACTGCTCTCACAAATATAAGTGAAATGTTATAAAATAGGAGTGATACCATTTCCCTTTTTACAGGTGCAGATACAGCCTATGGCAGAAGGTCACCGAGAACTAAGCACGCAGTACAGGCAAGACAGACAGATTCAAAGATTAAACTCTTAACTTATTGTAGAATTAAAACAGTCACATCAGGACTGGCCCAATCATCTGGACCAGGTTTTAGACAAAGAATGAAGAACAACCGAGACTACAAAATGCAGGTACTCAGCTGAGTTGTTCTGAAGAATCTGAACACTAATACAGGTGATTTACTGAGATTTCAATACAACTCTCTTTTAGGGCCCTCCAGGACAAGCAGTTCTCGAGTCACTGTAGTAACACAGTCAGTCTTAAAAGTCAGTCTTATTATGACATTTAAGAATAAAAACAATTTTACAAAGACAAGTGAAAGATATTTCTAAAATTCTTACTACTTTGCAATGGATATACTTCTGAAATATAATTTTTTCCACTGACTGCATATATACAGTTGAGAAAGATGTGTTTATTTCAAAAGCCTGTCTGAATTAATTTTTTCTTTTTCTCATCCTGTCCTTTGAAAATAACTTAAGGGAATAGGACTATACTTAATATGTGACATTGTGCAATATCAAATATTGAATGCTATGAACAAATAAAAGGCAAAAAATGATTGCATGTGTGTTCTGCCTCATATGCATTTCTTCTATTTGCTTTGGTTCTTTCATTTGTTTTTCACAATAGTACAATACTGCTTGACTTTTCATTGAATATAATGAATGAATTAATTGTAGCATGGGTCAAGTACAGCAACTTATGCTCAGACTTATGCTGAAAGTAGTGTATACATATAAGCAACTGTGGAAAGGCGAGACTTCTGGTGCAGCATCTTCCAAACAACAATAGTCATTTTACAGTGAATGTCTTTGAAGTTGGTATTTGATTTACAAGTGCTGTTTCCAAAAGAAGCTTAAAGAAGTGCACATTAATTTAAGAAAGTAAATGTAAAATTTGCCAGCATGGAAATAAATTACAGAACATTTGAGACAAATGAAAAAAATTTTAATCCTGGTTTTTGAAATTAAGGACATCAGAATGAGATACATTCATACAAAACAAAAGAGAACTCCCAAATTAAAACAATGGCTTCAGGTATATTTGACAAAAGCTCTAGATGTCTTGACACAGGTATTTTCCTCCTTAGAAGGCAAGAGCTACTTTGTAGAAACTGAACCTATGAAACCATATTATTTTGGATAACGAGAAAGAGGTTTAGACAAAATTCTTAAATAAACTTTTTGGTGTTTCCTTCAACCATGTATTGTGATTTCTGCATAATAAACTTGATTCTTCAAAGGTTCTCCTCAGGTCAACAATTATATTAGCAAGGTTGTGCAGAATAAGGCCCATCTCTGGAGGCTTACAGATCTTTATCACACTTTATGTACATGATTACAAATTTTACCAGCACCAGGAAAGCTGTTGTTCATCCTCTGAGAAATAACCTTGGCTGTTAATCCCAGCCCAGCATATCAGCCATCTTCTCTGTTTGAACACATGGTTCAATCACTTAAAACTTTTTCAGTAAGTGCCATTAATGGGCTTAAATTGAATTTAAACTCCCATGGAGCTGCTAAAACTGAAACTTCTGCTGAAGAACACAAATTCTGAATCCTTCACTGCTGTGATCATCTTGTCCTATTAACAACATGCTCAGACCTTTGTAACGCCATTATCAGGAACCCAGCAAGAAAAGACCTTTTTCTATGAGAAAGAAGTAACTGTGCCTTTATATAGAAAGATTTGGAGAGTTCACAAATGCAGCAGATGATAAATGTCCACTAAAGAAAATTATGCAACAGTCTACAGGGGTTCCAGGCTAGTATTAGAGACAAGGAACTTCCCTGCCATACTAATATTCACAGGATTTGAAAAATTTCGTATTCAGCAACTTTAGGGAGCAGCTCTAACCTCAGGCTCGTACAGCCGGTCCTTGGCAAGCACCTGGTCATGGTGCTCTCCTCAGGATGTCCTTATCTCTTTACCAATGGAAATGTGATTACTTTGACAGTTTCTGCATAAAGTTTCAACTTTGCCAGGAAATTGAAACCTCGGGAACAGCTTGTTGCAAGCTGTTGCATACTCTCAGGTACGGTTTATTAGGGCATCCGCCTGAGCACCTCCGGCCCACGGCTCTGCCAAGGAGCCTCCCCACGGCTTAAGGGCCTGGCATGACCAACCTTTAACAGAACAAACAGACGTTTTATGACACCTGCCTTCCACCAACCTTTCTATTAAAAAATTGTATCAAGAATAAATAATAATTACCTTACATTAAGCAGTGACAGGCAATTATTGAATTATTAACGAAATTACATTTTTTGTGAATACAAAGGGCATCAAATCCAAGTGAAAAACAACACCGCAAGCGTTCCTGCTGCTTTCCTTTTTTTCTCTTTCTTTTTGTTTGTTTCTTTGCTTGTTTTGTGGCGGATTTTTTTGGGGAGTGCCTTTGTTCGTTAAACCAGAAAGTTAACTTTCCAGGCAAAACAAGGGCAGCGGGCGCTCCGCTGGGCGACACCGCACGTGTGGCGCCCCCGGCCCGGCGGGCGGGGGCCGCTTCCGCAGGGCGGCCCCGGGAGGGAGCGCGGCGTGGGAGCCGCGGGAGCGGCG